>CM076577.1:1314009531-1314240621 GCA_034641835.2 Pinus albicaulis
ATGGAATTTGAGATTTGGAATCACACCATCTACTGCAAGGGTAGTGGAATCCATGATCACTATGCGTTGAGTGGTTGACGATGCAATAGGGTGTGCGGCATAGTGTCATGTGTTTATTGGAATGTATGCTGCAAAATACGTTTTAAGAAATGCATGGCAAAAGATGGTACATGAATACATTGGTGAGCATTGATCTGCAAGGGCAGAGAGATAGAGCTTTGTTGAGAAGGTATGATCGTTTGGGCTATAATTGCTAGATTAGGTAACATAATTTTGTTGCAGGCGATGCACTAGGGTGTGGGCCATGGTGTCCTGTGTTTATTGGAATCCATGCTGCACAATATGTTTTGAGAAATAGACGGCAAAGATGGTACATGAATACACTGCTGAGCATTGATATGGAAGGGAAAAGCGATAGAGCTTTCTGGGGTGGTATGATCATTTGGGCTACATTAGGTAACATAATTTTGGGCAAGAGGAAGGAGTCGTGGAGGAGTAGGAGATGTAACTAGGGTATCATTGTTTTTGGATATGGGGAGTGGCAGAAATCAATCGGAAGATGGATGGGAATAGATGAAATCCTAGGTTAAGTGTAGTTGTGCTGAGCAACTACATTGATGTGAAAATTTGTTATTGTTGAAGAGGGGATAATATTCAGGAAAGGAATAATTGGCGTTTTGTATGGTATGAGTATGCTTGCTTGAGGCAGTTATGGAAGAGTTGAACTATACCGTCAAATGAAAAGTGCACAGTGAAGTACCAATAAAAACTAACGTGAATAAGGGTAGTACAGAAGATAATCATATAGATCTCTGTTGGGGTTGGGGGTAAACTCCAAAAGAACTAGATCTAAAAGGTGAGATTTTTGGGTGGAGGGATTACCGCAGTAACCCAAGAATAAGTAGGCATAGACCTACGAATTGATCCAAAATGATGTAGATCTAAACCTATCAGCTAGAGAAACACTATCTAATAAGTGAAGTATATAACATGAGGTAATAATCTACCCTACGACAAGAGAAATTGAAAGAGAATATAAATATGACTAGTCTCAAGGAAAAATGACTTAATTTACTATGTTATCCAAATGGGCTTCATATAGCAATAAAATGGGTCCACTCACATGCCCACAACCAAAGGGATAAGAAAAAATAGTAAACAACTCTTGCATGAAAAGCTAGGGCTAGAAAGATGCAACTACCTATTTCACGTCAATGAATACTAACTAAAATAGTTGTAAGTAGGAAATGCTATTGTTAAGATTGTATGTTATTGAATTTTTTTTGGTTCTATTAGTGCTACTAGATTGAGTGGTTTATCCTCCTTAACGCAGATTCCATAGAAATACAGATAATCCTCTTGGCAATAACTCATTATATTATGTCATATACACTAAAATTTAAATGTATGTGCCCCCTTATCATCATCATTCCTAGCTCCAAAGTCTTTATTAATGACCACTAGATCATCCTTCAATTTCTGTGCAAGACATCATCCATATTCCTTCTATTGGTTTGCACTTTGGCACTTAGAAATGGGGATCAACAAGGCCATGGATGGTCTTGCATTGACCTTATGCATGGTGAAGATAGAAGCTAATAATGTGACAATTAGGGCTTAAATTCCCGCTACAATGCTAGAAGTAGCAAATTGGAAACAGAGCACTTGAAAGCTAGCTCAATATCTCGCGAAGAATAAAACAAGGAAAATGTATTAGAATCTCTTAAATGATTTGAAGATAAGGCTACAATAAGAAAGATAAAGTGTCATAGATTATTACGTGCCTTGCACAAGCCGTGGTAGAAGTTGAAGTTGAAGCTGAAATTCTACATACAATGTAAAACATGAATATGATAAACAAGTGAAATTAAAAAATCACCCTTAACAACCTACAAAAATACATAATTTTATGTTTTAGGTGTTAATTCTCCATGGCAAGTGGATAAATTTAGTCACCGTAATAAGTATGCCTTGTTGTGTGTGAATGTGGAATTGACAATGTTAAACAATGGTATGTTAAGGAGGCTATGGTTTCATTGTGGATGTTCATAGTCTTTTTTTTATAACTACTCTTATGCTTTACCATATAATATTTTCAAGGGTACAAACTAGATGAGAAACAAAACAATGACTACTTTAATGTTTTTAAGAATTATTTTTTTGCATTTTCTTTATATTCAATGCATGGATTTGGAGTGAGAAATTATTTGTTATTACAATTTTTTATATTTAGCACGTTTTCTCAATTATTTGTTGGTGACATATTTCCATTTGAAACTATTTTCATTGAGAATCTTACTAAATATGAGGTCATTATTCTAATTAATATAGTTGTAGTCTAACTCTTCTATGTTCTTGCTTCAATTAGTGAGTAAAATTTACAAAATAGTGATAATTAGTGAGTACAATTTACAAAATAGTGATCTTTTTGAATGAATAAATAGATTCAATGCTATCATTCTCAAATTTCATATGTCTAACTTTTCATTCCATGACCAAAAAATAGGTTAAAAAAAGCCAAAATGTAAATATTTAGAATATTGCACTCCTATAACACTTTTATAAATTTAAATGGCACTTAATATTCATTAAGGATTAACACAAAAGTCATTACAATATGAAGCAAAGAACAATAATGATAATTTTGGTAGTGATTAGCCTTTAACTTATTTCTAACAAGAAGGCTCTTATGTATAAAAAAAAACACATTTTGACATTTAAATAATATCATTTTCTTTTTTCACATTTAACTCATTTTTTTTCTTTTTCCTTTCCTTTTATTTTCTTGGGTTAACAAAGGAGTTTTATAAATTACACCTATTTATTTTAATTTTCAACTTCTATTATACATTATTTAACATGATAAACTTGTTCAAAAGCAATTTTTTTTATATTTTTTAGCTTCAAAATTTTAGAAACATCATTTACAACATTATTCCTTTTCTATAATAAAATAATATAACATTATACCACCACCATTTAATGTTATTTTCCACTGTGTGGTGACTTTGATACAACACAACCAAATTTTCCAACATAACTCGATACTATTTTTTTTCTTAATAACTATTTAAAAATAATAAAAACCATTTCTCCAAATATTTACTTATTTTTTGCTGTAATTTTTTTGTTTAAAATAAATTTGAGTGTTTATATTTACTATATTTTGCATATATTTTTGCATCATATTTGATAAATGGACGCAAATAGCACCAAAAATGGGCTCTAGACGCAAAAAAGAAGAAAAAAGGGGCGTATAATCACATGGTTTTATTGTAGTGAGATCTCATCAAAAAATGGACATATTGATCCATTTCCATATTTAATCCCCATGTTGGAAAAATAAAGCCTAGGTTTTGACAACTCACAATTTTGTTTGGATTTTTTCATAGCACACCTAGTATCAAGATGTAGTGAAGGAGAGAGATTGTATCTATGATTTACGTTGGACTTTGGAAAGCCAAAAAAATTATATTGTCACCATTCTCACCTATTTAACCCCACTTTACATCATACCTCCTCCTAGCCTTAGATAAACACCAATGGAGCTCATGGTTGAAAGTAAACAACTCTGAAAGAAAATGGATTGTTGTGATGAATTGAATTGAGTTTTTCAATCCTTGATCATAAGAAAAAATAAGGATTCCAGTACATAAATACGAAGGTTATGAAACCATAAATAACTCTCAAATTATACAATATCCAACGATGTAGAAAAATTGGTAGAAAAATAAAATGTATAAGTTATCTAAGCAATAAAAATAATCTAATGCAATCAAGTGACAATATGTAACAATCCAATGCTAATAAACTATGATAGGTATAGTTATGAGGCTCAATATTTGTTGCAACCTAAGTGAATGGAAAGGTCTCGTCACTGGGATTCTGGCACCACAAACGGTTTACAAAACAGAGGTTGTATGAAGAAGTTACGAAGGTTTGAAAAGCCTAGTAAACTCCAAAAACTAGACCTTTGACTCAGTTTGACTTTATATAGAAATTTTGTAAAAAAAAATATTTTTTGAAAATAAATTGTAATAAGGTTTTTTTTCGTCCAGGAGAAAGGTTGAAGCCACATGTAATTTTTTTAATTCTATGGGGATCAAACCCAAGACCCACCAAATGTGTGCAGGGGCACCCAACCAGCCGGGCTATGCATTAGTCCTTGTCTACATTGGTCAGAAGTTTCAATTTCAAAAGTAAACAAAGAATGCATTGTTGGAAAGGGGGCCAACCCCTAAGTGCTAGCCTGACAGGATGTGATCTTCCCACCACGACCAGGCATTGACATCCAACAGTTAAACCTTATCCATGGTTTATATGGGACATGTGACCACAACCATGTTGTAACATTTATTACGACAGACGATTGACAGGTGGCTACTCCGACGGCTTCGGACAAGGTCCATGTGACCACTCTGAACTTCACATTTATTGATAACCTCTAACCGCCACTATCTTTGGGCATGCCACCAAAATTGGTGGTCAGTGCCAATTCTGTCGGGGTTAACTAGAGTATGTCCACATCTAGTGGAGTTTTTAAGGGACATTAGGCAGTTTCTTGTTTTGAGGCATGAATAGTCAATTTTTGGTAGTCTCAAATTTCAGAACACATTTGCATAAGTTTTAGATCCATCAGAGGTCATATTCTATAGTTTAGCTTTGGGAAAGGTCAAGGAGCCACTAGGGCCACTAGGGTGTTTTTAGTGTATTGAGCATCCATTCTCTATTTTCTGCAAATTAATAGTAATTCCTGGCTAATTCAAGCATTCCAAAGCTGGTTTTACAGAGAGAATAGCCATTTGAGGCTTTATTTCACATGTACTTACCATTTTTGAGCAATAAGATATGAGGGACATGCCATTGGGAGCTAGACTAGCAAATGTAGCCCAGGAGGGGTGAACTACTTCATCAAACTTGTTGAGTACTGTTACATGTGATGTTTAATTATCTATTATTTACTATTTTATAATGTTTTATAATAAATTTACATGCTTTAACCTCACACATAAATCTGTTTAACTAAGATAAAACCATTTGTTTCACTTGCAAACTTCAAAGAACTTTATGCACACATTTTAATTACTGTTTGGATACTTAGCACCACAAAACTAATACATTCCACTTAGATCAAGTTGGTATCAGAGCTCAGGTTTTTCATTAGACGGAGCTAGATTTTTACTCTCAGTATTGTTATTGTGCAAAGTTTGTTTAACTGTTTGCAAGGTTTTTCATACTTACTAGGCTAAAGCTTAAGACAGGAGAAGTTCAATTGGTGAAAGCTCAAAGTAATCGTTGTCAAAGGAGGGCAAGAGTTCCATTATCTCCACCTTCAATTTCACTTCAAAGAGAAGCAGAAGAAGCCATAAGCATGACTTCAAGAGAATGATAAATCCATGAAGAAGTTGATCCCAAGGAGGAAGAAAGAGTATTTATAAAAGCATTCCTTGAATTGACTGAAATGCTGAGAGTTATTTATCGAGAAAGAAATGAAAACATGAAGGAGAAGGGTCCAAACTTCACAAGGAAGGAGAAGGATCGTCAGGAGGCCATAATGATGAGGATAAATCTAAGAAGGGTAATGGAGGAAATGGAGATAGTGGAAATTCACCATCATCATCCTCATCTTCATCTTCATCAACCTCTACATCATCTTTAGTACATCATTCCCACAAAGTCAAGAATATGGGTAAAATTCCTTTTCTTAAACTTGATGTTAAGTTTCAATTTCCAAGGTTTGATGGTGAATTTAAAGTAGAAAATATAGATAAATGGATTAGTAAATTAGAGGTCTATTTGAGAATTCAAAATTTTCATGATGACGAAACCAAAATCCAATTAGCTTCATTGAGAATGGAAGGTGCGGGGCTTTTTTAGTGGGAATCCAAGACAAAGGAGGAGTTCAATAAATATGGTAAGATTATCTTATCATGGAATGATTTCATTTCTGCAATAAAACAACAGTTTTATCCATTAGCTCACATGCAGAAAGCCATAATGGACTGGAAAAATTTTAAATAGTTGAAAGGATAAAATATTCAAATGTATACCCAATAATTTAGAAGAAGAGCTCATTTACTAGGAGTAGATATGTATATCCAAGACACTTTATTCAAGTATATAGGAGTTTTACATCATTATCTAAGACATACCATTCTCATGTTTAACCCTACAAGCATAGATGAGGTTTGTGTTCAAGCCAAACATTTAGAGGCAAGGGGAAAAAAAAATTATATGGGAATGAGGAAAGTGAGTTTAAAAGAAAATCGAAGAAAAAGAGAAATGAAAATACTATAAAAGAGAAGGGAAAATTCTTCTACAAACATTGTTCTAAAACAAGCCATGATGAGGACCATTGTTGGAAACTTCACCCAGAGTTGAAACCAGAAATTTTTAAAGCCAAAGATAAAGCCAAGGATAAAGGCAAGATAGTTTCAATAGCTGAACAAGACCTAGGGTGAGAATCAGGAGATGAAAAAAAAATCATAGCTACAACACTAAAGAACTTGAAGGGGAAGGAGAATGAATCTAAACCTAGTTCTAGTATTTCTAAATGTCACATAGAGGCTCAAAGTGAAGAGGAGAGAATTGAACCGTTTCATGTGAGGGTCATTTCCAAACATACCAAGGTTGAAACACTATTTAACAGTGGGTCGCAAGAAAACCTTATTTACGAAGACTTAGTTAAGAAACAAAATGTTGAAACCATTCCACATCCAAAACCATATCCTCTTGGTTGGATTTGTAAGGATGCAAATTTACAGGTTTCAAAGAAGTGCATGTTGCGCTTTGCAATAACAACACATTTTATTGACACGGTTGAATTAGATGTTGACTTGCTTGATATTATAGGTGTGGTGGTGGGTATTCCTTACTTGTATGACAGGAAAGCTATTTTCCATCACCATGAGAACAAGTATCATATATTCAAGGATGGCAATGAGTACATTGTGAGAGCTCATCACAAAAAACTAGACTCTTCTTTAGTGAATGCAAGAAAAATGAAGAGGCTCGTAAATGCAACTAAAAACTTGACATTGATGATGATTATACAAAGGGAAGTTTTATATAATCCTTTTCATGTAAATGCTAATCTAAATAATTAGTTTTTTTAGTTTGAAAGCAGGTTGTCTTTGAAAGAAGACAACAAGCATTTTCAACAATCGTCTTTGGTGTCGAACGGTGCCGAAAAAAAGTGTCAGTGCAAGAAGGTGCAAAGGTCCAAGAGAGGGAAAAGAAACGTAGAAAAGAAGGCAAAAAGTTCAACAATGATCATTTCTAGTTTTAGAAAGGCATGGTACAATGGCGAGGAAACTTGGTCAGAAATCGACACAAGTACAAGGCTAATTCAACAAAAAATCGTCATAAGGACAGGATGCAAGGTGAAAGTAATTTTTTAGTTTCCCTTGATTATAGACCAATGTAGAAATAATATGTTTACTGCAAAGTTAAGTTACTGTTTTACAAGTTTCAAAAATGTGCAGCATGACAAGGTCAAAGTCAGCAACAATTGGTCAATGGAATCAAGGAAAAAAATGTCGTTTCAAGAAAAGCTCCAATTAATGAAATCAAGGAAATTTCAGTGGATTAAGATTGGAAGAGTGGGGAAACAGTCTCCTCATATTCATTTTCAGTAGTCCAGAGAGATTTTGGGGTGCAAAAGCTTCCCAGTGGGGAGGTGTAATCAGGAGATCATGTCCATTTCTAAAAAATTCTCAAACACGAAAGTGCTCAAAAGTGGTTGCAACCTAAGCGACAGGAAAGGTCTCATCGCTTTGATTCTGGCACCGCTAATGGTTCGTATAACAGAGGTCGTATGCAGAAGTTATGAAGGTTTGAAAAGCCCAGTAAACTTCAAAAACTGGACCTTTGACTTAGTTTGATTTTATATAGAAATTTGTAAAAAAATATATTTTTTGAAAAACATTTGTAATAAGGATTTTTTCAGCCAAGCTAGAGGTTGAAGGCAAATGTAATTTTTTTTACTATACGGGGATCGAACCCGAGACCCACCAAATGTGTGCAGGGGTGCCCAACCAGTCGAACTATGCATTATTCCTTATCTACATTGGTCGGCATTTTGAATTTCAAATGTAAACAAAGAACGCGTTGGTGGCAAGGGGGCCAACCCCTAAGGGCAAGCCCCGCATGATGTGATCTTCCCGTCGTGACCAGGCACTGACATCCGGCGGTTAAGCCTTATCCGCAGTTTATATGGGACACATGACCACAACCATGCTGTAACATTTGTTACGACAAACGGTTGATAGGTGGCTACTCCGGTGACTTCGGATGAGGTCCATGTGACCACTCTGAGCTTTAAATTTATTTCTAGCCTCTAACTGCAGCTATCTTTTGGCACGCCACCAAAATTGGTGGTCAGTGCCACTTCTGTCGGGGTTAACTAGAGTATCTCCACATTTAGTGGAGTTTTTTAAAGGACATTGGGCAGTTTCTTGTTTTGGCCATAACTCCTTCCATTTTCGACCAATTTGGAGGCATGGATAGTCAATTTTGGGTATTATCAAATTTTGGAACACATTGACATAGGTTTAAGAGCCATCAGAGGTCATATTGTGCAGGTTTAGCTTCGGGAAAGGTCAAGGAGCCAACAGGGCCACTAGGGTGTTTTCAGTGTATTGAGCATCCATTCTCTATTTTCTACAAATGATTAGTCATTCCTAGCTAATTCAAGCATTCTGAAGCTATTTTTACAAAACAAACAACCATTTGAGGCTTTATTTCAAATTTACTTACCATTTTTGAGCAATAAGATATGAGGGACATGCCATTGGGAGCTCGACCAACAGATGTAGGCCAGAAGAGGTAAACTACTTCATCAAATTTGTTGAGCAATGTTACATGTGATGTTTAATTCTCTATTATTTACTCCTGTACATTGTTTTATAAGAAATATTCATGATTTAACCTCACACAAAAATATGTTTAACTAGTATAAAACCATTGTTTTCACCTGCAAACTTTAGAGAACTTTATGCACACATTTTAATTACTGTTTGGATACTTAGCACAACAAAACTAATACATTTCATTCAGATCATTTTCTAAATCTAGCAAAATCCAAACTTCATGGATATAGGTACAATGGATGATACCATGATCTAATACAATGGGAGAATTATTGCTAATGCCATTATTTGAATACAAGGAGAAATCATTAGTAATTATAATAGAGAGTAAAAATCCTCTTCGCACCTCGATGTAGGGAATATGTGGCAAGTAGAAAATAGTGCCAAGATAGAAACAAACAACACCTAGATTTCCTTTGTGTTAGAGTCGGTCCTTACAGCCCTCCGTCAGAGATCAGTTCACTTTTTACATATCATTCTTAGGTGTCTCGCTCGTTCCACTTCGTTGCATTTCGCTAGGAGCATGCCATGGACTGACGAGGGGGTCTGGTTGTCTTGTGTTTCCTCATGCTTGTACCTGCAGGGCTAATTAAAATTCCTCAAAAATCACTGAAGTTCATGGTCATTGCATTCATTGTCATAAATGATTAGTTTCGTTAAAAAGAGTCTTTAGTCCTAGAGTTTAGGGTTTTCAGTCCTTTGCATACATGTCATAAAAGCCCGCAGGCCATGAGGTTGGTTTCAAAAGATTTCTATTTCATGTTTTTATTATCAAAAACATTTGAAGACATTTCTAGTCCAAAACTCTGTTTTGGAACTAGAAATTGTCAAACTTCATTTTTTGTAAAAATTGTATTTGTTTCACCATAAGAAGTGTCAGAGAAAGCCTCTGATCTTTGCCTAAGCCAAATGCCAAATCCCTGCAAAAAAAAAACAACAAGGTATCATCAGTCCAAGACTCAGAAAGACAGTGAGAGCTAAAGACAGAATTGCATTAAAATGACAAAGTGCCAAACATTATAAAAGTGGGTTATGGAACAAATTTAAAATCAAATCTGATTTTATGAGATATTTTTTCACATATAAGCCATGGAAAACCATTCATTTGCACAAATTCTCAAGGCAGAAATCGAAGTGGTGAAGTTGAGGGCCTAAATCGTGATTTTCAAAGCTGTGGACTGGACTAGAGGTGCGCGCTACGCGCAGAGAAGGCGCGCTATGCATTGGGCTTCACCAGCCTGTGTAAATTTGCAAGCGCTCTACGCACTTGCAGCGCGCTACGCACTGGGAAAGCGCGCTACGCATATAGTCTCAGAGCCAAATTTTTTTTGCCCTTGCGTCCGGTTTGATGTCAAAACGCCTCAAGTGGCTTGCAAGTAGGTTCTTAATGGTTGCTCAGTAAATTTTGAACATGATTGTAGTGTGTTTGATGTGGGGAAACAAGCATTTGATGAGGAGAAATGTGTAAACCCTATGTTTATTTCAAATTCATTTCTTAGGGTTGTGAAAGGCATATTGACAGTCTTGTGAAGGATTTCCCAGCTTGTATTGTTGATATATGTGCTTATGCATCTACTGTCAAAGTGTCACGGCCCTCACGCTCTCAGTTTTCCATTTCATCACTGCTGTCGTTGCCATTATATTACCACTGTCATTGCTATTGTTTTACTATGGTCATTGTCACTATTTCCTATTCTCTATTGACAAACACAGTCTCATTCTCATTTTCCCTTTGACAAATCTTAGCCAGCATTGCAAAGGCTGTACACTACATTACACTTTTTTTTACTCATTTGTCAAAATCCCTTGTGATCAAAACAGTGACTGTTTTTATGCCAATCCACTTAACAGAGCTATTACCACTGTGGCTTGTTTTCCTATGATACTTTGATACATATGTGACATATTTGGGTTTTTTGAAACTTTTGTCTTCACTACACCTATATCAACATACATATTGCAGACATCTTGTTTTCAAAGCCATGTCAGAGACGGACTCAGATTATGAGCAGGAGTATGACAGTGATTCCACAGCAGGGCATTACTTGGGAGGATTTCATCTCCCGTGACTTCTTCACAGCGCCACAGCCGCCTCCCGAGGTAGTTTATGATGAGGGAGAGCCTTCACACCAGCCTGAAATTCCTGAGATCGAGCATATCAGTGCTCCATTGTTTGTGACATACCAGCGAGGCAACAAGGCCTTATTTGCAGCTACACGACGAGTATTATCTCCACCCGGGGTGGAAGGGGTCTCATTGACTCCATTAGCAGAGCGAGTATTATCTCCACATGATGTGGAAGGGGTCTTGCCTTCTTCTTCAGCATAGGTACAGATCCAGGATAGAGGCAAGAGGCCTATGCATGATGAGGGCCCTTCAGGAGGCCGGGACACTGATTTCACGATCATTGATGTTGATGCGAGCTCTCCTAGCTCGAAACTGAAAGAGATCATCCAGGAGCAAAAGGCCGAGAATGACATGCTGAAAGAGAAATTACAGAGGGCTCAGTGGGTGATAGACTACCTGGATCAGCGCAACAAATAGCTAGAGGATGAGCACACACTTTTAGAGCTGCGGCGAATCCGTGAGGATCGACAATTGGCCCGGAAGAGACCTGGTGATATGACACCGGCTGATCGAGATTCTTGCCTCACGCATGTTAACATCCATCTGGAGAAGTTGTTGGAAAAGGCCAATAGAGACAAAGATATGCTTCGTCACATGAAAGGTCATTATTGGGCTCGCATGCATGTCTACAAAGCAAAAATGAAGATTCTGAAGAGGAGGTTGAGCAGAGCACTAAAACGGCGGAAAAGGCCTGATCCACTTCGGATTTTGGCCGAGGTTTCATTGGCTGGGCATGATACATGATGGAGGGTCTTCGCTCCGAATTCGAGCAAATTCGGAGAAATATTTGTCATTTTGAAAAATTTTGGTCTCAAAACAGATTTTTCAGCCATACGAGTAGCGCGTCGAAGTGCTCGCTTATGATTGGGACACTTGCTGAAGGAAAAATTTATATTTTTGGATTTTTCATGGTAATTTATGCATGCTCCAGTATTGCCGAAGCATTTCATCAAGTTCTGGATGATCAAAGGGCCCAGAAACACCATGAAAACCACCTTTCTGCCACCTTTTGCACCATCAGGAAGTACTTCTGGAAGAATGAAGTTTTGGAGGGGCAAATGAGCTTCAAATTGGGAAATTCTACTTGGGTTGGATAGCCAAGATCCAGGGCTTTCCAGCGAGCTATCATGAGCTCAATTTGGATGCCGGAAAGTGCCCCAAAAGCAGGCTAAAAGACGCACTACGCATATGGCTCAGGCGCGCTACGCATATAGATTTTTGGTCAATTTTTCACCTTCCAGCTCAGGATTTCGGCCAGTTGGACCAGTTTTGCTTGTGGATGTAATTTTTGAGTTGTCTTGATGTAATTTTATGGTTGGCATGTAACTTGGACTCACTTTTACTTATTCTAGATGATTCACTCCTAAAAAAGTAAAAATCAAGTGTAAGAATAAGTTTCCTCCCTTTTAGAGGCAAGTTGTTTGGAAGCCTATATTCTAGCTCCTTGTTTAGAATTAGTTGGAACTGCTCCTAGAAGGAGGAATTCGACCCATAGAGGCATGGGAAGGGGTTAGGATGCTCTATATGATGTAATTTCTCAATCATTTTCAGAGGTTGGATAGGTTGGACTCTTGGGAAGATTTTGGCACACTATTGTACATATTTTTCATATTGGCTAAGGAAAGATCAGAGGTTTTGCAGCACCTGTTGGGATTCTTGTGGCTTTCAGTTCTTGATGGTGTTTTCTCTCAGTTTATTGTAATTTCTTTCATTTTTAATGTATGCCATTCCCTTCTTATGCTTCTGAAACTAAATGAATGAGTAAATGAGGTTGAATCCATTGTTTCAGTGCTCTGCCTTTGAATTTGTTTAGTTTTACATGTTTTCGCCTGTTTGGAGAGGATCCATGTTCTCCCTTGACCTCTTCAGCTCCTTGTCATTCTGATCCATCCATATACCCAATCAAAAGCATCAAGACTACTGCCTACCTCGCCCCAACTCGAATTCTGCAAAGATCTGGCCTTATCCCCGAACCCAAAAATTGTTTTTTCCCATTTCTCCAACAAAAACCCAAAAAATCAAAATCAAACTTTCCTATCTCTTTACTAGCCTAAAATTAGTATTCCTTGTTCATTATAAGTCATCTCAGCCCCTTTGAAAACCTTTTGCCGAGATAGACCCGGAGAGAGCCCTCTCCTGTCCTCGTAGGGCTAGCTACGAGGCTGAGCGTGGTTTGATGTAGCCTTGAGTTTTACCTTATTTCAGCCTAAGGTAGATTTTAGAGCTAACAATCCTAACCTTGGGTCCTATTACAAATTCAAAGAGGGAGGGAGAACTACAACTGCAAAATTTGAAACTCCCCTCCTCTTGAGCTAGAAAAAGAGAGAGGCATAACTCACCAGTGGATGCAAATTTAAAAATCGAAGAAAGTAGAGGATGTGGGCCTCATGGAGGGAAATGTGCAACAAATGGGTATAATTGGATGAATTAAGGCTAAAGGAATCAATCATGAAGGAGAAACTATAGTTAGAAAACAAAAGGCTGAGAGAGAAAATATAGGAAAAGGAGGCAAAATTTTCAACCATGGAAAGTTTGTCCATAGAGGCCATCTAGTGTAGGAAACCATCCAAATCCTATGTGATTTTCCTCAAGGAACAATGGTTGTAATTCCAAATCAAAACATTGGCACAATATGGCTCTCTACCATTCCAAGATTCTAGGAGGTTCATTGACTTTTTCCATAAGGTAAGCACCGAGGATAGAGCTAAATTGGCTGAATTTATATTCACAAATGGATCCCCACATACATGAACTTTTGGGACCGCAAATCAAGATTGGGGGATATGAAATTTATGGCACTATCCTCTTGGATGACCCATGAAGAAACAAGGGATGGGGAAGAAAGAAAGGTCATGGCCAAGGAAACAAGTGGGCCCCTATACATCAAAGTAGAGTTAATAAGCCGCAAGGCTGTCATCAATAACCACAACATCATCTATACTAATCCCAAATTTTCCCCTCTCTACATGGAAACACAAGAACAAGTTATCCTCCATTTTGAGGACACCTTTAGGTTGTTGAGAAATGATATCTTGCAGGATTTCCAAAGGAGATGGAATGCTCTGCCAAACAGTCTACATATCAAAGAGTATCACTCCCCTGAAAGGTTAAGGAATGCCCTGTAAAGGACCCCACTTTACAAGAGAATCATTCAAAGGTTGAAGATAAATTGCATAGGGATCAAAATTAGTCCTCCCTTGTTGTTGGGCCTATAAGAGAGAAGAGATCAGGCAGATGGACAAAGGGAGTGGGCAGACATAGAAGAAAATGCTGGGTTTTATCCACAGGAAGGCACACCATCTGAGATGCCTTGGGATGTCAGAGAGGCCACTAGGGCCATGCATGGACTTCACATAAGTGAGTAAGTTTCTCAAAGGGTGAGCATCACTTTCAGTAGGGGGATGATGATGGGTCCCATTAATAGATATATTTTAAAGCCCATATTGCTATCCTCCAACCCGTAAATTATTTATTTCCTCATATTAATGTACATTTTTGAGTATAATGTGCTTAGTAGGAATACTAAAGGGTGCTTGTCATACTTCATGGCCTAGTGTGGTTAATGTGCATGCAAGACAAATTTTTTGAGTACATTTATGATGTAGAGGCACACTGGAGGAAACTAGAGGAAGAGAAGGGGGTTTTTCCCCTGCATTTACTCTCCTTTCACTTGAAGTGATCCTTATAATCAGTCTTCTTCACTCACCTAAAGCTCTAGGTCCACTGAAAGATTATGAACTCAAGTGAATTAGAGGATCTAAGGGAACTAGATCCACTAATTTCGAGATTTTGGAGGCAAGCAATTCTCCTTTCAAGGGAGATGCCCTCAGTCATATTTTGTATAAATAAATAGGCCTAAGGGCTCAATAGGATTCATAATTTTGGATCTAGGAAGAGCTATTAAGGGCCAAGTACCTGAGAATTTATTTGCAATTTGGTATGATGTATTTTAACTCCATTTTCTATTAATGAAAGGTAAACTATTTGTCTACATCTAAGTTAGCTTTGGAGTGTTGAAACCCTTGGGTTAGGGACCAACCTATAGGATTGAACCCCTCTCATGTATTTTATTTTTTCCTTGTTTAAGTAGTGGTATTTATTCCATTGTTTAGGCAAAATTTAAATTGCAAAAATTGTGGTTGCAATCCTGATTACCACCTCTCTTGTGAGAAGTGTGGTTGAGGAGTCTACAACAACAAGCCAAAAATATGTGTTTTTTTTCCTTTGAAAGTTGCCAGGATTTGGTTTATAATTATCTTGTATACTCTATTTTCACACCCTAGAAGTTAATATCGTGTCTTTTAAAATGGATTAGATGCATGTTTTAGGATAAAGTAACTCTTGATGAAATAAAATTCAACTCATCCTTTCCATCTTGATTTATTTTGCTGCAGTTTGATCTCTGGATGTATGTTCTTCCCAAGAGTAAGGAGGGGTTGATTGTTAGTCTGAAGGTACTCCTAGTGACTTGGAGGGATTGGAAAAATCATCCTACATCCATTTTTTCATCACCATCCTCCTCCTGGACACCTTATATTGCTCTCAAATTCTGCCACCGATATCATCTTTTTAGGGTCATTGAGAGACACCGTGAGCATATATTTTTGCGCAAGATGGTCCTATGAGGGGTGATAATCTTGGTAAAAGGCCTAAAATATCCTACACACACCATCATGTACCTTATCCCACCTTCAGAACACCTTTCTTACCCTCAAAATACTCCCAGATCCAATCCTGTAGCAAAACAGGGCAATCTTGTAGCACTATCTAAACTTAGACATATTTGCTCTAAGATTTTTATTTTTTCATTTTGGGATTGAATAATGACCTAAAATATTTTAATCCATGATTGGGGAGGACCAAGGACCACTCTAGTCCCATTTTTCCTTCACTACAAGTACAAAACAATAATTACAATTAGGAGGCAAATTTCCACATTTGAATCACAATGAGTGTTCTTTTATGCAATGTGTAAGGATCTAGTTACTAAAGATAAATAATATTACAATTAGTAATATGAAAGGAAACTCTTCAATTCAATTTTATTATACCTAGTTGTTGAAGTTATATTCTTAGACTTTCTAGTCATGCGTTGTAGATTAAACTTCCCTTTTCAAAGCAATTTTCAATTAGAGTAATGATTTACATTTTGTAAATAGAATATTGATTTAACTGTTTTTCCAGTAGAATAGCATGGTTCATTTGTGCAATTAATACAATATTTTCCTTCTTGCAGTTATAGTTAGTCTTTACATTTGATGAATGAAGCTTTGATTTATGCAATTAGGATAATGTTCAACTTCCTACAATTAGGGTAGACTCTTGTCTTTTCATGCAAATTATCTTTGTATCTAGTTGAAGGAGTGGTCTTTGGATCCCTTGATCTAAGTCAATGACTGAAGCTGACATGAATAGAGATTGACCTACTGTGCATATAACATTGCCACCTTTAAGTTTATATGAACCCTAATTTGATAATTTAAGTTGGTAGCTTTGGGAGTTGCAACATTCTTGTTGCAATACTAGGTCTCATGACCCCCGCACCCTTAATTATTCATACTTGGGCATCATATGCTCGACGGGTCAAAATTGAGGTCTTATCACGCTCCATTCCCTTGCCCATTCCTTTGCAATTCAAGGTACCTAGAGACTCAATTTTCTCGTCAAATGATAGTGATAAGAATTTTCCATTTACTACTGGTGACGTGAAAAGGGTTTTGTATCCCAACTTCATCTATCGTGGGACTGCCCACTATGCCAACTCTCCTGATATTTAACATAGATTATTTTCTCTGAGAACTTATATCACAGGAAATAGTTCACCAACATGATTCCATGGCAAAAATCCCATGTCATCTATGCACCATGTCATCTATTCTACCATGTCATGTCACATGTTGTCTCCTCATTGGTCCAGTTGTTTTCCACTTCCATGTCATATGTATTGAGAAAGGGTCTTGGGTACTTGTGTTTTTATGTTATTTGAAAATGAGCTAAGGGTGATATTTCAACATTAAGTGCCATTTTGTAACTTTGTCCCCGTCTCTCAAACTTTGTTAACAATGGTATTTCCATAAGACTTCACCTATAGAAGAGGATTGGGGTGAGGAAAGAATTTACTTAGAAGATGAAGACAATATGTTCATCTCTCGAGCTCTGTCTACCACAAGATTGCTTCCTCCATGCACCAACCATCAACCAAGCTCCTAGGGTGATATTTGTATGTCAACCACATATGCAAAATCTATCTCTCACCCTCCATATATTTTTGTGCCTTCAACAAACCTTTTTACTTATTGATTTCCACCATGTCCCCTTTCTACTTGGAACCCTGAGGCCCATGGAACCATGCCAAACCTCATCTGGCCATAACTTTGATCCCTTGAGATATTTTGTAGTTGTCATATACCAATGGAAAAATATTTCCAAGTCCTATCCAAATATGCCATTGATAGGAGCATTTGGAAAATTTTCCTAAGGGAAAAATGCCTACAAAGCTGAGGTAATCCAACCATCACAGTTATAATATTTTTCATCTTCATCACTTAACCTGCTATTATGATGGTTTTCAAATAAAGACTTTAGCTACTAGAACACTGCGCTTGATCTTGACACTGCTTGAAATTGAGCTTCTTACGAAGGTTCCATTCTCATCAGACTCCATAACCAAGATTAATCTACTAGGCTATGCAAGGCACTTCAACACTCTACTGTAGAACTATCTTTTCTCACCCCCTTTGCAAGATCTCTTGTCAATGCCAAGTTCCATCATAATAATTGCAACAATCTCCCTTGGCATGATCATGTCATCCATACACCAAGGTTGACATACTGTACTAAGGTTGACATCACTGCCAGCATAACAATGTCAATTTCCAACATAATCATGTCAACATAATATTATTCATTTTTATATTTTTTCCTAAATTTTGAATCACCAATAAAAAATATTACAATCAAAAGTTATTCCAATTATAATTTATGCACATTTTAAATCCTAATTTTGTAATTTTGAGACTCTCTTGATGACCAACCCTTGTCATGATGTATCTTTAAAATTCCATAAATTCTAAATTTGAAATTTATTCTTGTATGAAGCTATAATAACCTTCCCATAGATTTTTAATTATTGTCCCTTTCCATATAGAGAACTTGAATGTAATTACACATACAAAATATTCCACATATTCTTATGAACTTTTTATTTAGAACAATATGGTCCATTTTCCTTCCAAAGGAAGTAGCTGTACTCTTTCTAAGATTTGGATAGGATATTTGTATAAAAAATTCATTTTCGAGACTAGTTTTAGAACTGGTCAAAAAACCTAATGTACAAATCTTCAAATTTTGAAATTATTGCACATAATAACCTAAATTTATATTATAGATACTTAGATTTGTCTCTTTATAATAATGAAATTTCTTACTTTGAAACTTCACCAAAACAAGGCTATAGTAAACATTTCAACATGACTCATTGGAGACTAATTTCAAGACTACCGAAAAACCCTAAATTTATAACCTATATATTAGAAAGTATAATTATAGAAACATTGAAATATTTAGGAAAAATAATTTTATATATGTTCTCAAAATCCTCAAAATTTCATAATATAAAATATCATTGAAAAATTATAGAAAAGAATCCAAGATGACTTGTTTGAAACTCATTTCAAGACTAGTCATACACCCTAAATTCTATAGGTTATATCTCAAAATATTGAGTCAAAGCTATAAATTTACCATATGTATTTCAATAATTCTCCTCAATCTCCCAAATTTTTTTCTATTTGAAACTTCATAGGAAAAAGTTATATGAAAATTTCAAGATGTCTTCATTGAAGGAGGGAAACCTTAGGATCATTGTCTCTCATACCAAATGGTATAAACAATCACCAAATTGACTAAAATTAGAGAGAAGTAGTTCCACACCTTATAATTATATATAAGAATGGAATATAATTCTATTGAAGTGATAACCCTCCTTTTATGATAGAAAGAAATGTATAAATGAGATGATCTTAAAACTTGGTATATACACACAAACACACACGACAAACAATACAATTACAATTAAAGGGTATAGCAAAAAACAATTTAAAAATAAAATATAATAACTCAACATTCAAAGCTTTACAAGTATATTAATACTTGACATGGAGCCTTATAAAGGTATTAACATTATAGCTCTCTTTGATACCTAAATTTATACAATATCTCCTTCATATATTTTTGATACCTATCAAATACATGTTCTAGCACCATGCCGTTATACCATACTTTTTTATTTCCACTCTTTGATTGTATTAGCGTTTTGAGGTGACAAATTTCAAATTACTCTATTTTCCTTAATTATTTATTAGAATTTCTATTATGACCATAATCTAGTAATGTTGTGATCACTCTACATCTATTTGAACTAGTTTGAAAGAAATTTAGGGACTCTATTAAAATATGTCTATTTTACAAAATGCACATGTCCATTATAAAAGATAACCCGAAATAACATATTTTAGATAAATTATGTCTTCACTTCATGAAATGTAATAAATACATCCTTTTTCTTGAATATTGGGTGTTCTTTAAGAGGAACTCAAATCTACAATTGGTTTCTTCAAATTATAGATAGAAGAATTTAGGAAGGGATCTAGGTTTTTTATTCTCTTTTTCTCTTGAAAACCCACAAAAGAGAGAGAGACTTCTCAATTTTGGAGTCAAGAAAGAGCTTTAGTGCAATTTGTTATGATAGTCAACCCTTAAATTAAATCATAAACAAGATATATAGAATCCTAAATACTTCATTTATTATCATAATATCCATAAAATAAAGAAGCATCAAATATAATCCTTTTATGAATTGTTGTCGTTGCGATAACGACCCTCCAAAATTTTCGCTTATGTCAATTTTGGAGCCTACGATAATTGTCATTTCAACCCCCTTGAGTCATCATGTTGTTTGATTCGTTATTTATGTGTTTTCTCCTCATGTCACATCCTCCTAAGTTAATGTTTCTTAAGCGTTGTCACTTAACTATTAGAAGCGCTTGAGTTTGTAAGTCTATGGTTAGGTGAACTCAAGATCTTCTCAACTTAAAAAATTGCCTTCTTGCCATCATACACTCGAAAAACACTAAAAAAGCATGAAAAATCAAGTAAAAACAATAAAAACACTAAGAAAAGCAAAAACACACTCTAAGTTGATGAAGACATGCGCTCAACTTGAGCGCACTCCTTCGGCCCGGAGGAGTGTGCCCTCCTTGAGTGCACTCCTTCATGCTGAAAAAATGCACCCTCCATGAGTGCACTTATTCATGTCGAAGACAAGCACCCTTCTTGATGCATGCATGATCCAACCTTGTTGCATGTGGGCGCACTCTTAGAAAATAGGAGCCCACTTGACTTCCTTAACTAAACCTTTCATGCGACGACTATTGGTGCTCATACAAGAATCAATTTTTGTGTATATTTATTTAAATCAACCCCATTAATCATTCTTCTTGCATAATCATTCCATATGAGTTGGGCGCACAACAAGGAATCAAGTGTCATTTCATGAACCAGTGTCGCAAGTAATTATTGCATGTCAAATATTTTAATTGCATTTCATGATTTCTTTGTAATTATTGCTCTTCTTGCTGTCCATCCTTAGTTTTCAGTTTTTTTGCTGGAATTTATGCTGAATCTTCATGTTGCAAGTGTTATTCCACGATCGCATGCAAAAAATATTCATTTCTTCAATATTTCATATTCCACCATGTATGCGACAACAACTATAAAAGCCTTGTATATTTTTCTTTCTCTCAACTTACCATCAAATCCTACTGTTCAAACTTGTTTCCAAGTTTCCAATAGGTAAAGCACACTTCTTGAGCATGAAGCCCAATTAACCTCGAAAACTATGCCCTATTTGATCCATTTTTCCTCTTGAGTGCATGAGTGCATTATGAAGACACGAAGCATTTTCCTTTGACCCTTTGGAGTGCTACAATGCACCCTCTTTCCTTTTGAGCGCATAAGCGCATCACGAAGACATGAAGTATTCTTTCTTCAGCCCTTCGACATCTGACAATGTGCCCTCCTTTTCCTTGAGCGCGTGAGCACACTGGGAAGGCTTGAAGCCTTGTTTACTTCTCCCTTTTTCCCTTCAGAGTGTGACAGTGCACCCTCCCTGTCTTTTTGAGCACATGAGTGCATAGGGAAGTCTTAAAGGCCCATCAGATTCCCCCCTTTGACTCTTTAGAGTGCGCCAGTGTGCCCTTGATGATGTTTTCCACTTGCTTAAGCACATGAGCGCACTACAAAGCCATGAATGACCCTTCTCATCCCTTCGTGCTTTGAAAGTGTGCCCTCATAGTTTTCATGCCCATTTTCTCATGCATGGAAGTGATTTTTCACTGTCATTCATAGTTTTTCATGCTCTATCATATTTTAGACTCTTTGTATGTGATTTACAAGTATTTCTGCAAGTTAGGCTTTTTAAAGCTGATATTATCACTATGAGTATGTTTCCCCAAAAATGGGTTTGTGCTGCAAGTATTGACACCTTGTCGTCATCTGTTGGAGCCATGTCGCCTCACAAAGTGAACTCCAGAGAACCTTTAGAAGCAAGTGCTGATGATCCTATAAAAGTTACAAAACTAAACATACCCATATATTCTGTCACACAATGCTTTATTGACAAGGACAGTCAGGTTACATGGAGTAAAATATACAACACTTTCATGAAGGAAAGTTTTCCGGAGGGCTTGGAAGATGTGCATGCATACATCAACATTAAGAAATATAGGATGCACAACATCGCATGTAAGTTCCATGTCATGCCATGTGTGGAGGTGATAGAATTGATCATTACACATATGGATGACTCTCACCTTGTGCTTCGCAGTGAGAGTGGAAAACAACTCACCACCTATTATGGCGAGGAAATGTAGACATGTTATTAGATGCTCAAGCCAAAAGAATATGAAAATGGAAACTTCTACATGATTCCGACTACCCTTGACACAAGCAATTTTATCAGATCATGGTGTCGACAACCTGCAAAGTTTTTCGATCGCCCATGTCGAGTATATCCCACAAAGATTCTTAGATATGTGTATCAATACTTGATAGCTATGTATTTTAGATTGTATCGGCATAAGAACATTGAGGTGTTCGAGGATAATTGGATATACACACTCAATATAGTGGTGATACGCGATAAAGCTTTCAATTTGGTGGATATATTATCATGTGAGTTGCAACGTCAGGTGGGGCAGGATAAAGCATATTTATGGGTGAACCAGGCACTAGAATTTTACATGTTTGAATTTCTCTTAGACGAAATCTGTGCACAATATGCGTTCTTGGGATTGAATTGGAACTAAACCCCTCAGGAGAAGTTCCCAAATTCCTTTCACTACAAAGTGTTATAAGAGGCGAGCTTTAGAGGCATGTATGAAAAATTGGGTGAAAACTTCTTTGCATTCATATTTCACATGATATTTGAGATCGATCCTGTTTTCATGACAAAGCAAGTGAAGGAATCACCCCGAGATATCCCAGAATGGTTTTCATCTCCCGAGGGTACATACATCTGGTGCTTCAGTTATTAGATACCCTCATCTTATGCCACGTTATGCGACCAACAAGGTCGTCATGCAAGAAGTTTCAAATTAGCTAGACAAGGGAGTGCCAAGAATTCTTCATAAGAGGAAGAAATCCCCTTGGCCTATATTTCCATTAAGAATCAGACTGTATGAGTTAAAGAGTCATAAGGCGAAAAAAACAGAGATAAAGGAGCTAGACCACCTACACTTTGCCACCAAATAATTTTATGGATATGATCCCAGGTGAATTTTTAGGCATCATTGTCAAAGGGTTGGTCATAATACAAGGTACTCATCGATGTCCATAATAGAATATGGAAAGAGAAGAACTAGTAGAATGCTAGAATGAAGGTACATCCAACCATGGAGACTAGTTCACCCCATTATCCACCAACTCAAGTCTTGCAGATACAAGAGGAGGAGGAGATAACACCTAAAGAAAATAAAGTAGCTCCCATGAAGAGGATCAGGTATTCCTCAACAAGCGGGATCAACAAGAAATATGAAGCCAATCCTTTAAACTCAAGAGGTATTTAGGTAGAGTGGGAGAGGGGAGAAGTAGAAGAAGAGAGAAAGAGTCAACAGGATGAATTTATCCAAAAAAAATGAGCAGAAGAAGAAGAAAGGAAGACTCAATAGGATGAAATTCTCTAGAAAAAAAAAGTAGTATAAGAAGAAAGGATAATGATAAAATAAGAGAAATAGAGGTAGTCCTAGGAAGAGGAAGCAACGCAAATATTGGAAGAAGAGAAGATGAATCATGAGCTGGAAGAAGAAGTGATAGTGGAAGAAGTTACCATCCAACCCATGGATGATGAACTAGGCGCTCCAGAGGAACCTCCTCTTACAGGTGGTCATCTTCCATTTGAGGAGATGGGGATCACACCTCCACCAACTGATAGAGTCTTGGATGTATGCAGCGTAACTTTTGATTAGCTAGAGAAGAGAATCATGTAACAAAGGAAAATATATTTCCCTAATGATATTCAAAATACAGTCTCAGTAGCCATAGAGAAGGCGATAACCTCCAACACTAGAAGGAATTCGAGAGCTATTATGGCGACAAATGTTGCATTTTCTACAACGACATAGGATAATTCCTAAAGTATTTGTTGAAGATAATTCCAAGTTGAGAAGAGAACTTGCTGTGGTGAAACAATAGGTAGAACAACTCACGACGGAGAACCAACGGTTGTTATCACACAACACCAATAATGTTGAGTGGTAGTTAGCCATGCAGGAAGAGTTGGGGCCAATGCAGGACACCATGGAGCGACTATATGTTGAGATGATATTTCTTCAACAAGTGGTGCCTCCTCTTGTTGGCATACAAAAGAAGGCACATGAAGTGGTGAAACTCTTGAAAAAAACAAACAGAGCAACCGATCAACTTCAGGAGTGGATTGCCAAGTATCCAAATGCCCCAAAACATTTGGAGAAGAAAGACATGATTGCCACAAATTTGGATAGAGTTCAGTTGAGACTCCATCACCAAAAATTCATGCACCTTGGTGAACATTTGATTAGTACCATTGCCACATATAATCGACTACACAACAAATTTGAGTCTCTAACAAAAAAACATGGGATGCCTTCGATTGGTACACCCGAGGCAATCAGAGACAAAGATATCATCTTCCTAGAGATCCAACAATACATTGGGCAGATCAAGCAGACAACAAAACAGGAAGGCTTGGAGGTAATCAAAGACATTATTTTGCAGTATGCTATTTCACCGACCAAAGCTCATATGAAGCTTTCATGGTTATGGAATAATGTATAGTCAAACTCCAAGAATATATTGTCAGAGGCATTGGAGGTCAAGACATGCTACATTGGGGACTATCTAGCTCGGGTCAAAGACATATCCATTGAGTTCAAAGCTTGGCACACTTATATTAGAGCTGAGCTCCATGTAGAAAAAAAACGACTTATTCATTTGATGAGTCTTTGTCCCATCCTCAATTCTGTCTTATATAGTCTTCATCTCATTTGTATTTTATCTTAATGTTATGTAATGAAGTCCAAGGGACACAAGTGGAATATGAATGACCACAGATTAGAATGTAATGAGTCATGTTAGAATATGAATAGTCATAGAAGTCAAAGAGTCATGTGGAAGCTCAAAGGTCACTGTACATATTATAAATAACTCCTCATAACTCAATCTAGGGGCTTTTGAGAGGCTTAGATTCCAGAGGTCTTGCCTTGGCTTCTCTTGTAATACATAGGAGATAGATTATTACTTGGAGAAACAAGTTGTGGCTTCGTGTTCCACAATTGGATACAATGTTTCATTCATGTAACACTGTACTTGGTAGGCTTACACTCTCAATAAGAAGCTCAATGAGCCGACATTCCTTCATACATGTATCGTAGATGTAGTTGGACTATTTTCGTTATGTTTATGATATATGTTACTTTATTCACATACTAAGTTAATGAACTAATTCGTTGCTTAGTTATGATTATTATTGAATGAATGTTTTCATGCTTGAACGATTGTTTTTTATTATGTGGACTAATCTACAGGTACTCAACAAGTCTTTCTATTTACCCAGGTCCCCCTTTAGGATAGTAATATTACTTTTCTAATCGGTGGCTCCTTTCCCTTAGCACTCGTGGAAGTCTCCCTCATATACCTTACATTGGGTGTCTCACAAAGCTCACTTTCTTGCTGCCCCAAAGAGGCGTTGAGTTCTCTTGTGTTTGATCATAACCAAGACATATCCTAGAAAACCATTCCAATGGTGGCCGAGCCGTATGACTGGATGAAACTCCTACACCAAACAATATGAGATCTAATTGGGACTTCACATAAAAGAGATCCCCTTATAATGTTAGCAACATCCAACACTGTCAACAAAAAATAATCCAATTCTCTTCACTTACCTATTAAGATACAATAACCTCTCAATAAAGCAAACTCCAACTACAATATTCTACCATATATAATTCATAAAAATTGTGTCTGTTTTTTTTATAGCTAACCACACAACCTTAATCATAACAACCTCTTTAACTACCCAATAAATCTTCCTTAATAAGACGACGTTATATTCATTTCATCCTAATTATCATAATGAACTTATTTCACAATAATAAACATAGTGAAAATATTGTTATTTTATGAGCTCTAGCGTCACGTAAAACATAATGTTAAAAGCAAAGTGAACATCTTAATGAAAAATGCGATAAATACATTTATTTATATGACTTACATGAATATGATGTGAAATTACATTTGTTTTCATGAAAAAGTCTATGATACTCATGAGAAGAAAGTTTAAAACTACAAAATAAATTTAAATTTAAATTCCTATTAAGTTAATACATATGGTAATATTTAGATAAAGCCATATTGTAAATGTAAATTTCTATTAATTTAAAAAATAGAGTAAGTGATGAAATCTTTAAGCATATAATGTGGTATAGGTTTGTCACATTAATAACAATGTTATCCACACATTTAAGATATAAAATAATACAAACCATTAAAATCTTTATATTAATTTATAAATTATTAAATATGTAGAAATATTTTTAATTTATATAATTTAAATAAAAATTAAATTTTAATATATATAATTTTATTTTGATAATTTTTTTTTTAAATATTGTATTTTTAAAAATTATAATATTATTTTATAAATATTATAATTTTTTTGGTAAGTTTGACAAACTATATCTTCAATACGTCTAATATATCACTTTGATTGGGGCGAGGAATTGAACCGGTGAATCCACAATAATAATGTAATCATAAACCCCAACCTTTTTAGTTTAATAAAGTTTCCTTACTCCCATGAAAATGGAGGAAAAATTAATGCTTTACTTTGTATTTGATTCTTTAATTTATATGATGGTAGATTTTTGTTCATTAAAAATTTGATTTTTTTTTCCCTTAATATTATTATATTAAAATTTAGAAAGCATATAATCTTTGGGGGCAGCGAAATTGATGATGACCATGAAAATGAAGTGTTATTTACCATGAGGTTCGAGGTTCAAATCCCTCAATTTTCTCATGTCTACGGAAGGGGCATACATAGGCACCTAGGGGTTATAGTGGTAGTGGTTGGAATCAACCCTGTGTCACGCAAGTACCAAACCAACCCAATTTCCTATTCCTCTAAATCAAAAAATATTTAGAAAACATTTTGTTTTTTTAAAATAAAAAATTATTTCTGACCAAATTTCCAGTTCTTCAATGTGCTTGAGATGAAGCCTCATTTCCTTTTAGTTCAATATGATCTTGTTGAGCATCTGAATGATTTCTTTCTTTGCATCACACTACTCCATAAAGATTTTTCCTAGCAACACTTTTATTTTATAGTAGATATCTATGGTTTGAAGATATTGGTTCTATCTTCCCCAGGTAGGTCTTTGGTTTACAATCCAATTCATGATATCTACTAAAACCTCAAAGTATTAGGTACAATCCCAATCAATTACCACATCCGCCTTGAACTCCCTTAGCTCCTCACACAACATGTTAAGGGTCTTTCTTAGAAAAAGCCCATGCCGAGGCTTCTGCACGAAGTCGAGCCCTAGAACTTTCCAACCCTCGACCACTACTACCACCCCGTGAACACTTAATCTAGAGTTACCGATCAATGATAAACATGACATTAAAGATAAAATATCAAAAATCTTAAAATTGCAACAATTTTTACGCATGGTATTAAAGATAATATATTACCGTGTCTCTCAAAAGCCTTGAAAATCCAAAGATGACATTCAAGATAAAATATCACTTTAATGAAAATAAAATTCCAACGATTTTTAGGCATGGTATTAAAGATAAAATATCACTTATAAAAAATAAGAAATAAAAAATAAAAAATTAAAAAAAACACAAAAAATTTCAAAATAAAATAAAAAGAAAATTAAAAAAACACACACACAATTTAAAGAAAAAAATTAATAACTAACCCAAAACAAAAAAACAAATATATATATATATATATATATATATATATATATATATATATATTTATGAAAAAAATTAAAAAAAAATTATTTTAAATTTAGAAATTTAAATTAAAAGAAAAAAAAATTAAATTTAAAATGGAAATAAAAATAAAAAATTTAAAATAATTAAAAATGTAAATAAAAAAATAAAAAATTTAAATTTAAAAAAATGATATATAAAAAATACATTTTTAAATAAAAAATTAACCAAATTCATTTTTTTAAATTTAAATTAAAAAAATAATTTCAAATTAAAAATTAAAAAAAAACACAAACACACACACACACATATATATATCTCACTTCCACTTAGAGTACCCTACGTATATATATATATATATATATCACTTCCTCTTAAAGTGCCCTGCGTATAACCGCATTAGAGCTCGATTTCATAATCTTTGTTGCAATACTGACCTTTCTAGCCTTTTAAGATGTCAAAATTATAGTGAGCTCGGGAGGCTTCTCTCCAAGCTTTTTGAGCATAGGAATAAAATCTTAAATCAAACTAAATAAATCTTTTCTTTAAGTCTGATGGACCAAAGATTGGTTTCAGTGGACGTTAACCATCATCATATATATATATATATATATATATATATATATATAAAATTAAAATTCGAATTTAGCTGCACCACCATTGTCTCAAGGCGACGACGGTGTGATCAGATTCGAATTTTAATAATTTTTTTATTAAAATTGCTCATCTTGCCCTGATGATGAACCACACTGGTTGGTTCGAAACGCGTCGACAGAAATTTATGTTATGTGATTTTCACCGAAAATTATTACACAAAATCTATGGATCACAGAAGCCAAATTCCTAATTTTTTTATTATTAATTTTTATCTTTTATTTTTTGGTTTTTGATTTTAATTTTATTTTTAATTAAAAATTTGTTTTTTATTTATTTATTTTAAATTTATTTTTTATTAATTTATTATTATTATTATTATTAATTTTTTAAATTCATTTTTAAATTTTAATTTTTTTTGTTTTTTTATTTTATTTATATTTTATTTACAGTTAATTTTTAAATTTAATATTTTTGTATTTTATTGAAATTTTTAATTTTTTAAATTAAAAAAAAATTAATTTTTTTATTTTTTTAATTTGAAATTTATTTTTCATATATATATTGTTTTGTTTTGTTTTTTAAATTTTGATTTTCTTTATCTTTATTTTTTTTTTAATTTTAATTTTTATTGTTTTAAAATTTTTATTTGCGTGTTGTTTTTTTATTTTTTAATTTAAATTTTTATTGTTTTAAAATTTGTATTTAAATGTTGTTTTAAAATTTTAATTTTTAATTTTAATTTTTAATTGAAATATCCAAATTTTAATTATTTTTAATTTCAGATTATTTGTTTTTAATTTTAATTATTTTTAAACTTCATTTTTTTATTTTTTTATTTTATCATTTTCTTTAATTATGTCATTTTTTTTAACTTATAATTTATAATTTATAATTTTATTTTATTTTTAATTATGAGTTTTTTTTTTTTTTTTTTAACAAGTTATTTTTGTTTTTTCATATATATATATTTGTAAGTTTCGTAGTATCTTACACACACACACACACACACATATATATATATATTTAATAATATTTTTTTTATATTTGATTTTTTTGTCATGTTTTTTTATTTTATTTTTATGTTTTATTACCAAGATGAAAATCACCACTCTTAACAAAAAAGATTGATGTTGCATCAACACTTTTTAAAATTAGTAGGAAAATCATTAACATTTTAAAACAAATGTCCATACTTGATATATAAAAAAATTTAAAGTGCAAAAAAGTGACCATTTTTCTAAATCGACATGATATTTAAAAAAAATAAAATCAAAGAAAATTTAAAGTTCCAAAAATATGCTAAAAAAAAAGCAAGTTATTCTACATCACCACTTTTCAAAATCGACATGAAAATCATGACATTTAAAAAAAAAAAGTCATAAGAAAGTTTAAAGTGCCAAAACTATGCTCCAAAAAGAAAAGGGTGATTTTGCATCACCACTTTTCAAAATCGGGTGTTTTTTGCTAAATAAAAAAAAAGGTACCATGTAATTTTCTCGTTTGATCGGTAACTATGTTACAAGTGTATTGTCATACTATGACAATAGACTCACTATCACTAGAAGTAGATGACCAAGAGAGAAACAAGGCACTATAGATGAAGGGAGAGAGAGACTAACGACAGATAAGGAAAACAAAATGCCACACTCACAAAATAACCTTAGTCCCCCAAAGAATGAGAGACCCCTATCCTAGGAAAATAATAAAGATCCTGAGAAAATAAAAATCCACGTAATTAGGATAATCCATTGAAATGTTAATTTTCAGAGTAAAAATCATAGTAACCTACCATGAATTCATACATGAGTAATTGTAACATTGTTTGGGATTTTTAGGAATGAAGGATTTGACATGAAGGCCATCACATCCTACACAAAGTTGTGTACAAACACCATAAACCCCGTTCTATCCCATTGATATTTGGACATGCACCTTCCATGTTACATTAAATCCATACCTACACCATCTTTCTACATGAGTTAAACACTGAGGGGGCACATCACACATTGGTATTGCGCTAGGTGGCGGTTCCTACCAAACATCCCTTCATGAGATGCAAGGTTAAAAGTTTATAATATTTATATGATTAGAAGATTTTTGAGTATGTATCTATGTGTTATATGTTATAATTTGATAATTTCTATTAAAAAGAAAAGAAAAGATTATGTTAAATTTTAAATTTTATAATATTTATATTAAAATAAATTTGATCAAAATAAAAAATTTAATATACAAATAATAAATTAAATTATTAATTGAATATAAAAATAACAAATTAAATTTATTTATTATTAATTTAATGCATTTGTTTTTCATTAAAAAAAGATTGAATGATAGGATTTTTTTCATGATATATTTGAAAATAGCTTAATTAGCGATTACACCAGATGTTGCAAAGGAAACACTGTAAGGCATAGATTCGAGAAGAATCGTGACATATGGAAGATCACTGAATACCAAAATTAGTAAACAAAATGCCATTCAATGCTAGAAGATAAAGAGAAATCACTTACATTATGCCAAAGAGAAATCACTTACATTATGCCAAATTTACAGATTGTATAACCTTTCTAACATAGATTGCTTCTCAATCTTCAAATATGCTCTTCCAAGTTCCAGTAGCAAATATCTGATAAAAAAGATGCTCTTTTTCAATATTGAACTGTCTCACTTGATCAAAAGCTTACAATATTTTACTACTTTCTCTGAAGGTGATTGGATTTGCCTTTGCTTGTCCTTGCTTAACTTATTTTGGGCGTTTGGAATGGTTTGTGACACAGGAGGTTTATTCAAAATCTTTTTCCAAAATGACAAATTCAAAATTTACCATTGGATGAACTATTTTAATGCAGAGCTACGAAATAGATATATCAATAAATCTAGTCATCGACATAACAAATTTACAGAATTTGATAGGAGAGAAGTGGTTCTTTTGTTGAATATAGATTAAATAACTCTTTTAGCTAACATAACAACTTTAATTCACTATTCAAAGTTACCATGGTGAACTCTTATGGTAGCAACCACGAGATTTCCTTTATTCAACATGATATTCTGTGAGACTTGGCTATGTCTTTGACCACAAAGGGGCCTATAAATAAATGCAAAAGTATTTTTATGCCACAAAAAGCAGACTCTATTCCCAAAAAGTGGAATAATATACAATATACTATTTCCATGATTTCTAACTCTATAATTTCACATGAGATATGAATATATAATTTATTTTGATTTTACCTATATAGATAGTAATAATTATCATTATGATTATGTATTGGAAAATAAATATATATGCATGTGTTACTAATGCAAACATTTTGTGTGTTTGTTATCAAACCAAAAAACTGTTACCATGAGACATTGTAAGTCTATTCCAATAACCATGCACATTTTAGAATATATATATATATGTGTGTGTGTGTGTGTGTGTGTTACTAATGCAAACATTTAGTGTGTTTGTTATCAAACCAAGTAAGCATTACCATGAGGCATTGTAAATCCATTCAAATAACCATGCACATTTTAGGAGATTTAAAAAACACTGCAGTATTCATTTTTTTTTTATTATAAGCATCACCAAAGAAATAACACATAGACAAGGTGAAAACATACATTATGATGGAATCCAAATGAAGATAAATTTTAGAATCTAGTTGTATGCAATTAAATATGAATAAAAAATCAACAAAATTCAGGAAACAATAAATGCTTTCTTGTAGGAACTACAAAATGGACTAAAAGAATTTCCTGTAAACAATTGAATATCCACATTCGTCATATTATTCTCTTGTTACCCACAACCACAGAGGACAACAATGAAATTAGTCCCAAGCATGTGTGTTTATTTTTAAAGAATCGATTATCCCAATAATCATAATGATGCTATTTTATATTAGAACCTTATTATTGGTTAATGTAAACAACAAAATCTATAGTTTATCCTCAAGTAGAGTAGGCATTTCTATTAGGATGAAATTACTAATGTCAATCATGCAACTCATAGGTTGCATTTTTACATTAGACTAGATCCACTTTGCTTAAATTAATAAAATCAAGCATGTAACTCATTTTTCCATTAGACTAGATCCACTTTGCTTAAATCAATAAAATCAAAGCATACTTCAAGCCAAAGGCTCTCTAGAGGAGAAACTACCTTGACCTTTATTCCATCTGAAGCAAGAACCAAGATCTCTTTTCTCATTCGATAGTAAATACTTGGAAACATAGTGGATCCCCCACTCAAAAATATGTTTCCACACAAGTCCTTTTGGATATTCTCATCACATTTCATAACATATATGTAAGTAGTTTCATGTATCCCTAGAGCTTCAATTCCAATGTGGGCAAGCTGAAACAAAACCTATGGACACCTAAATCTTTCAGAACCAATTGTAATCACTTACCCATCTGGAAGATCATAATTATTTTCCAATGTAGTAGAGGTCTTTTCTAGTTCCATATCCTTCTCATAATCGATTGCAACATATCCAAAATTTTCCTTTATGTCTCAAACAATTTCTCATTCTACTATTGTAGTGAAAGAGTAGCCTCCCTCTATCAACATCTTGCATAGAAAATTTGTTATGTCTCTACTTGCAAGGTCTACTCTATCGATTGCACATGAGAGGGCACTTCCTTCACATATGGGAACAACATAAGTGACACCATATACATAATCGAGAACAATACCCGAACAAAATTGGGAATTTGAAAATATAAAATTACTGTTTAAAATATGTATCAAGCGTAAGATATTGTTGATCTCATATCAATAACATAGAATTCACAAATAAAACTATTTGTATAAATTTATTTTAGGAAAAATAAAACTTTTTAAAATGATTGAAATGTTAAGATTTCAAAGAATTTTATTACATAACTACTTTAATATTCAAGGAATTAGGAGGAAATAGTATAAGAGGCTGCAAACCCGTAGTTCTTCCACTAGCATAAAGAGAAATCATAACTTCAATAGAAATATACATAAAAAGTGTGTTAAAGCATTCAAACATGATTTGAGTCGTCCTCTCACTGTTTTCCTTTGGATTCAGAGGAAACTCTGTATGAAAAACTGGATGATCCTCTAGAGAAACATGGATCTCATTGTTGAACTTATGCCACCAAATTTTCTCCACGTCATCCAAGTTGTTAATGGTTCTGTGATCAAGTGGATAGTTAAAGGTAAACATATCCCTCTTGGAAAGTGCTTCGTCTCCAAAATATGCATCCTTCTGTCCAAATAGATAACCCTAATCTCAAGCTACAATCTAATCAAGCTGCACTTGTTCAATCCAGACACCCAAAATTGAATGGTCAACATTTTCTATTTGCCCCTTTGTGTGGAATTTACCCAAAACAACTTAAATTTCCTCCATATTTACACTATGGTATAGTTTCCTTTACCAGTGTTTCAACCTAAGACACATTCGGTTCTTCATAATTATGGGGACTAAATGAGGTCAAAGTTCTTAACTTTCTCAACTCTTCTCCTTAAACTGGCTAGTAAAATTTACCAGTAGGAGAGCCCCAATCAGACCATGAACTCTGATTCACATTAGCTCCTAATTCATGAGAAATATCGATCCATTTTTCCCTTTGAACATGTTGTATCTCAAGAAATAATCCCTTGGCTATGGAAAGGAATCAATGCTTAAGACATTTTATAAATGTATGTCAAAATTACAATATCAAATGGTCTTTTTTTAACACCTTTGGAATTTAATTACTTAATACCCTTAATAATTTGATATAATGAAAGCCTTCAAAATGCCATAAATTGCTGATATTTGAATGAAATGAAAAGAATAATTGTAAGGGAAACTCAAAATATTATGCTGAGAACACAAAATCTACCACTTTTAAGTTTCAGAGGAAATTCATGGAGAGAGAGGAAACTTAAAACAATATGTTGTAAACACATAATCTATTACTTTAAAGTTTCATCAGGAGTTTGTGAAGAGAGAGGAAACTCAAAATAATATGCTGTAAAGACATAAAATATTTCTTTTAAGTTTCAGAGAGAATTTGTGAAGGGAGAAGAGATGGAGTGAAGGAGCGCACATTAAGGATTGTTTAACTCTTACTTACAGATGTAAAAAGAGACCTGCAACTACATTACTTCACTACATTCAAAGAAGAATAAACACAGAGCGAAACTGGAAAGACATATCAACATCAACAAGTGTAGGAAACTTGATCTTCTTTCATTAATTTCTCAGAAAATTTAGTACCAAATTAACAATCATCCAGAGGTCCAAAACTCAGAACCCCTTTTATTTATTTCTATATACTTAAATAAATCCAAATATTTCGTAGCTACTGAACTTCTTGAAACTACTTCGACTACCTAAACTGTTAAAATTACTTATGCAATCATACCAAGAAAACAAATTGAAACTGGAAATATCATTCGTTTTACTGAATCTAATTGTTGCTGATGCACCCCCTTGAAGTGCTGAGGTGTCCTTTCTGGTTATGGTGTGATAACTGCACAGTTCTGTAACAATGCCTTAGTGCCCGACTTGACCCAGCTGTCGTGCTTCCAACAGTGCCACTATACGTTCTTCTGCCCGAATCTGCCTATGCCTTTGTGCTTCAAACACTATTATCTTGTCCCCTTCTATTCGTACCTGCAACGTTTTGCCTTCTCTTCGTAAAAAGCTGCAAGACTTGGACTTAAACTATATTATACTCACCCTTGGAGAATGCATCACGTCCACTTTCTATTTCATTTTGGCGTTTCACTAGCTTTACGTTATAATCTCTTTTCTTCCTCTGGTGCAATTTAACACAAGAAATGCCTTACCTCCAGATTTGAAAACCTTTGGAGTTCACTTTTGAAACCACATCGCATCCGACCGAAAATCACAAATCTTGGATTTTGTTATGAAAGACGAGAAAGTGTTAAAAATTGTGATGTGCGAATTGCGACGAGCGGAGGGTGATGTGGCAAGCGAATGTGGGGCCAATCACAAATCGTAAATCAGAAAATTTGTTATGAGAAATAGGAGGTAAGTGTTTAACATTGCGATGTGCAAAGTTCGATAGGTGGAAGGTGACGTGGCAAGTGGAGGTGGGCCCAATAACAAATAAAAAATCGATGGATTTGTTATGAGAAATGGAAGGTAAGCTCTAAAACTTGTGAATCACGATGTGCAGGGAGAGGGAGGTGACATGGCAGAGATGGGTCCCACGGATATCGCAAATCGGAAATCGGCAGATTTAGTTTATGAGCAGTGGAGGTAAACATTAAAACTTGCAAAGTGCGAAATGCAGGGAGAGGGAGGTGACATGGAAAAGAGAGGTGGGCCCGCACGCAGCCCACAGATCGCAACCTTTAACACATTCCTTAGCGCTAACCCTTTAAAATTGCGAAGTGCGATATGCGATCGCATTTCATTGAAATATCGCAAGTTTAACCATATTTTAAACTTGTAACCTTTACCGAATATGATATGCGATATGATTTCCGCCGTCCATATCTCCATTTCAGTTTTGATCTTTGATCCTAACCATCCATTTTTCCCTTTGCAGCTCCTCCAAAAATATTAAGTTTCTAAGGGAAATATGCGATTTCTCTGCCTACAGGAAATTAGTCTGTTTTTCTCTACGGTGTAACCCTCCTGAGCTTATCCGGTGTTCTTCCGTGCTAGTCTCTTGATCTTGCGAATGACCCCGAATCAACCCACCTTCACATCTCATCACGTAATGTTAATGTACCAACGTATAAATCAAAATTCTTCTTTGACATACAAAATTTTACATTTTATAACATATGTGATTTTTTGGTGTTTTGAAAAATATTTCAAAGGTAAATGCAAATGAGCCACAACATCTGGCTCCACTTGGGGATAATGATTTTTTCTATAGAAGTGCTAAGAACCGAAAATTATTGTCTTATCCATTGGGCATGGAGTCAAATATTTCTTGGTGAAATATGAACAATGAGCAATCCAATATTTACAATGGTGGAATGCTAACTTTTAATGCTGGAAATAATGCTTCAGGTACTGCCCATTGATAGACAACTGTACTGACTCTCCATCTAGATCATCCAAAATGAATGTGTTATTTGACCTTGCCTCAGAGATTCTATATGGACCATACTAGAGAGGGTCGAATTTACCACACTTCCCCTTTTCTTCTCTTCTGGTGTCCCATCTCAGTACCAAATCTCTTGCTTGAAAGAGAAATTATTTTACCTTTCTGTCAAATATAGACTTCATCCTTTCCTGATAAGTAATCAAGTTATCCTTGAATTTGTTTCTGTTTTCACTTGATTCAATTATTTTGTTCAATCTTCTTACCAGAGCATTAGGTTCTTCCTAAGCTTCTTAGAGGAAAGAAATCATTGGTTTGGCTAGCTGAGTAGGAAATAGTGCTTGATTTCCATAAACTAGTTCATAAGGAGACTTTCTATTAGATCTCCTGGTAGTGACTCGAACTACCCAGAGGGAAAACTTCAACTTCATATCCCAATCCTTCTAATTCTTGGTGATTGTCTTCTTCAATATTCTGACCAATGTCTTATTTGAAGACTCTACCAATCCATTCCCTTGGGGATGATATGTTGTGGAATGTGATAAAATTAAATTATATGTTTGAAATAAATTAATGAAATGAGAAAAGTTGAATACCTGAGCATTACCAGTCACAATTTTTACTGGACATCCGAATTTGCTGAAAATGTTTTCCTCTAGAAACTTCATCACTACTTGGTCATTCGCCTTCTTAGTGGGTATTGCTTCAACCCATTTTTTAAAGTAATCAGTAGTAGTTAGAATCCACTTGAACTGTCCACTTGATGGTGGATTGATCTCTCTAATAAAATCCAATCCCCATTGCCTGAAAGGTTCTTCAATAAATACTAGGATGAGAGGTAATGGAGCAAGTTTTCTCTTTTCAACAAACAACTGACACTTTTGAAAAATTCTGACCATTCTATAAACATCTGCAAATAGGGTTGGCCAATAGAAGCCTGACTTGATAATTTTATGAGCAGTGGCCTTCCAACTATAATGACCTCCACACATACTTTCATGATATTATTTGGTGACTTCAATAGATTCTCCTTTGGTCAAACATAACAAAAAAATACCAGCAGGATCTTTCTAGTATAGCTTTGCTTCTATTATAAAATATGGCTGAGATTTGAGCTTGAGAGTTCTGTATTTTGTTCTATTTAGTGAAGTTGGACAAGAAAAGAAACACAGGTAATGCACAATATATTTATACCACTCAGAGCACAAAAATTTGTATTGAATACCTGTTTTGGACTTTCTTTGACCTTCTTCATTAACAACTCCATCCACTGGTGCCAATAGATTAATTCCCAAGGCTTGAAAATTTGTCTCTGTCAACAACTTCGCTAACCCTTGTCCTTTGACCAACTTGGTGGGTTTTACGTCCAAATCATACTCTTGGATTTTTGCTATCCACTTTCCCCTTTTTCCTTCAACATCACTTTGGACGAGCATGCCTTTCACAACAGAATTAGGAACATAAGCTGTTATTTGGGGCTGTAACACATAAGTCCTTAAGGCTTTCAGTGCTTTGACCAAAGCATATACTTGTTTCTCAAGAATATTGTATTTGAGCTCAACATCTCTGAGAACTTTACTAAAAAATGCAATTGGCTGCTACTTACTATCTTCATTTTTCTGTAACAACAAAACAACAATAGTAGTGGGGGATGAAAATGAGAATACCTGAATGGATTTTTGATAGTCTGGACTAATAAAAAATGGAGCTTCCTGCAGTGCTTCCTTTATTCTAGTAAATTCTTCTCTTGCTTCCTTATCCCATTTCACTTCTAATTTTTTCTTCAACATATATGTTATACTTCTCACAATCTCAGCAAAATTGGGCACAAATCTCCTCAGAAAGTTTATTTTTCCCAGGAATCTCTGGATATCTTTCTCGCTTCTGGGTAAAGGAACTATCTGAATGGATTCCGCCCTTGTTGGGTCAAACTTTACTCCTTGTGTAGAAACTATGTGACCCAATAATTTACCTTATTCTAAGGCAAAAAAATATTTCTTAGGATTTAATGACAAACCAAATTTTCTGCACTTTTGAAAAGTTTTATGTAAATTCTCCAAGTGTTCATCATCCGACCTTGAGAAAATGGTTACATCATCCAGATATATAACTACAAACCTGTCACCGACAAAGGCTATGTCCATGGCCCTCTGAAATGTTGCACCTGCGTTCGTAAGGCCAAATGGCATATTTGCATACATGAAGGTGCCCCAGGGCATCGTGAAAGCAGTATTCTTCTAGTCTTCTTTTTCTAATGCTACCTGATTATACCCAAGAAATCCGTCAATCATAGACAACCTGTAAGCTCCCGTCACCTTCTGTAAGACATAATCCATTTTCGGAAAAGGATAATTATGTTTTAGATATGATCTGTTCAAATTCCTAAAGTCTACACAGAGTCTTATCTCTCCATTCTTCTTCTTATAGGAACCATATTAGAAACCCAGTTTGAATATCTGAGAGGGACTATAATTTTCTCCTGCAACAATTTCTAAACTTCTTTTTCGATTGGAGCTAGCAAAAATGGATTGATTTTCCTGAGCTAGCAAAAACGGATTGATTCCTTCTTTCAATGGGAAATTATGCTGAATTATTCTTTTTTCATATGTTTTCATGTCTTCATATGACCAGGAAAACACATCCATATATTTCTTAAAAAGATAAATGTATCCTTATTTGTAGTTTTTGGGAACACCTTTGAACAATTTCACTATTTTTGGTTCCTGCTGAGTTCCAAAACTACAATCTTCCATCTCTTCTTCTTGATGTGTTTTATTTGAATCAACAACAACATCATTAGAATCAAATAATCTTTTGAGAGGAACCAACCCTTTAGGGAGAACATTATCTTTGAATTGGATAATCTTCTGTTCACCTATCAACTGCTTAAGATTTATTATTTATGCTTTCTGCTCTGTTTTTTCTTCCTCTCAATATATCTCAGCATCTTCAAAGTTTCCAATCATTTTCAGGAACTAATTTATCTGTTCATCATCTTCAAACACCTGCCAATGTTTCACATTGTCAGGGATAGAAGGTCTATGTCTAATTTCAATTTCATACTTAGCCTTGGATTTATTGGAGGTTTCAAGGTGTTGGCTGCAACTTCTAAACAATCGGCCAATATATTCTCCTCCCTCGGAATATACTGACGATTTAAGGCTTCAAAATAGTTTTCTATTAGATCCCAAACTTCATTCCTATATGATCTTAATCTCGGATGCTTGGTTTGACAATGATTTTTAATCTGACTTATTATCAATTTAGAGTCACCAAAAATTGAAACACATTGAACTCCCATCTGTTTAGCAACTTGAAGGCTTGAGATTAAGGCCTCATACTCAACCAAATTATTTGTTGAATCAAATTCTAATTTAAAAGAGAAAGGCATGAGGTTACCTTTTGGTGATATCAGCAAGAATCCAACACCTGTGCCTTCCTTGGAGTAGGTGCCATCAAAGTAGCATTTCCAAATCTTCCTTGAGTGCAGCTCATTATTACAATTGCTGAAGAGAGATTATTTCCTATGTCTTCAGTAAATTCTGCATCTTTATGCAGCATGAAACATGAAAGGTCTTTTGTTTCTTGACTATAAATGGGGGAATTTAGTGCATCTTTCTTGGAAGTGATCTTCACAAACCTTGTTTCCCTATACAATCTCCTTTCTTCCCCATTAAAAACATGAATGATCGCATAAGTGAAATCTAATTTTAGAACACCTCCCAACATTTCTCCCCAAGATCTTGATAGGAGCATTCCAAACCTGGATGGAAGGTCAACGACCACTACATACATGACTATACTCTTTGCTGGGATTTGCGCCAACAAAACTGCTACATATTTAATTAACCCAAAACATTTCAACCTTTTGGAATCAAATGAATATAGATCCCTATAAGGTTTGGTAATCTGCAAGTTTAGTTCCTTCATAACAGACAATGGCATGATATTATGGGACACTCCTGAGTCCAACATGCAATTATGTAGAGTAAAATCATGAAGCAACAAAGAAATATAGAAGGGTGGAACAGAAGGATATACTTCTTCTAGATGAGGACCAAAGGTGACCACTGGCTTTTCTTCTTGTAAGTTCACTGTGTCACTTATATCTTCCATATGTGTGAGATTAATAAATTCTGAAATTTCATTCTTGTAAGCTGGTATTTTAGCTAATTCTAGAAGAGATACCTGAATTTTAACCTTCTCCAACTCTTTTGCCAAACTGAAAGCATGAGTTTGCTTAACATTCTTTTCAAGTTCTTCTTCAATCTTTCTAGAATTTGCCGCTTGTTCTCCAAACTATTAGTGTCAATTGATTTGTTCTGGGAAGATTCACCCTGCTACACATTTGTTCTATTAAGTGAATTTACAGGTTGTTTCCCATTACTGACCTGTTTCACAGGGTCCTTTTTTTGTGGACTCGCCATTGGAGGAGGAATGGAACCTTGCTGTTCACCTTCATTATACTGCACTCTAGATCTATTTCTAGATCTTAAATCATACTTTCTATGTAACTCATCTTGCATGAAATTTGTGAATTTCCTACAGTATTCATCCATTTCATCTTGATCAAAAGATACTTAAGCTTCAACATATTCTCCCTCACAATATTCCTCTACATCCTATTCTATTGTATACATAAAATATACTTGATCCTAAGCCTCCCTTTGGTAATCTTCTATTGGCTCTCCGGGTGCTGCTTCTATATACAATGGTGCTTGAACCTGGTCTTGATCTCTTATTTCCCTCTGCAAAATTTGCAAGGGATGTCTTCTGAATTGAGGGTTAAACACGCCTCGATTTTGCTATACTTGTCTTTGGGAGTTTTTATTTTCCAATTCCATCTTAACTAGCTTATTTGTCAAAGTTTTTATCACCTTTATCATATCTTCAATTCTTAGATCTTGTGATGATTTCTCTTTTTGTTTCCCCTTCTCCTTGATTGGCTGTGTTAGCCACCTATAATTTTTTTTCAAGCAAACAAGTGGCTAAATATGTTCTGAGTCTTCAAGAGAAACATTTCCCTTGAAAATATTTCATCCTTGAAGCCTCCATGTGTCTTTTTCCCTTTGAAGAGTCTTCACTGTTGTTTCCATTGAAAAGCCTCACTGTTTGTGAAAGAAACTGCTGTTGGAAAGGCCTCCATTTGCCCATCTTATTCCCTCAAAACCCCATTTTTCATCCCTTTTTCCCCTCACAAATTTCCTCTATAAATCCCTTCATCAACCCTCCATCTCATCCTAAAACCATTTTTAAACCTCATGTTACCCTTTTTCTGGTTTAAAAACCCCTTATTCCCTCTACCGGAACACTCATTTGGCCTCAAAAACACTAAATTTGGCCTTAAACCCTCTATTCTACACTGTAACAGAGTTTAGCCCCCGAGGGCTTACACTCTGTAGCCCATTCCTTCATATAATTTCTACCCGCAACCGAGCTCTAAAAAGGCCGAAAAACCCTTTAAAAAGGCCTAAAATACCTTTCCCTGCTCCTTTATGGTGTTAAGCCCCTGAGAGCTTGTTTCTGTTAACACCTCCCCCATATAACCTGCACCCAGGACTAGGCGCTAGCCCTCAGATGCTAATCACAATTGGAACTTTCAATTTGCACCCCTCCCTTTGTTTATTCTATTTTCTCCGATGCGATTGGTCCCCCTCTTCTTGACCCCCGCTGCAATCTCCACCGTGGATCTACGTTAGATCGGCGGTTATCGCTCTTTATCATTCTCCGCCAGTAACCCCTATCCATTACCCTCCAATTTACTATGGACCATTGATCTACCATTCTAATCCAACAGCCCTGGTGTAATCACGCAATCACAAATGTCCAGCCCTGTACATTTGACCTCTGCCGATTTGCGAGCCCTGATTAGATCTTAACAGTTCACCCATTCAGATCCAACGGTCAAGATTATTCCGCACACCATATAACTTTCTCCCCCTTTGTAACACTGTTGTGCCAGTTTTGAATCTCATCCGTCCAACGTATAGATCCAACGGCTATGATGAAACCCGATGATCCGATATGCCTCCATCCGAAAATGAATCACAACCGTCCATCTCGCATGATCCTACGGTCCACACTCATCCTGATGAATTCACCTCCACCGTGCGTCTTCCCCCATCTCACTCACACCTCCACTGTCGGATCTCACAGCCCCACATCCAATGGCCATAAGACATATCACGTTTTTTTGGCGTCCGGATGTTAACGGTTTGAAATCGCGCGATATAAGAGGTTTTTTTCTGCCATGTGGGGCGCAGTGTATGGAGTCGCGTGATTTTTTCCAATTCCATTTACCGCCTCCGACCCCGCATGAAAACCACCATGGTTTTCTGCCTTACGACCTTTTCTCCTTCGCATCAAAATCTTATGTTTAATCTTAGCCGTCCATCAATCCGATTTGATGGTTGGGATCTAACCTCACCGTCGCCCCTTCTCCATTCACCTATGCTCCAAAAGGATTCTTTCCGCCGATCTCTGCTGTTGAAATCTTTAATCCAACGATCACGATCTATCTTACCCTCCTCCCTTGTTTGATCGTCTAAAATTTCAGATGAGTCCATCGCATGATCATAGCTGTTCATTTTTAAAATCTGACGGCCACAATATAACTCCACCCCCATTCATTATTAGTCTGTTCATTCGTCTAAAAAACCCCATCATGCAATATTGACCGTAGACCACTGGGGATTATTCTAATTCGACGGCCTAAAATCCTCCTCACCACAGGCCTTCATTAGATTGTTTTTCCTCCATTCCACATGGTTTTTCTTCGTTTTTCGCCTGAATCCACTTTTTTCCTCGTTTCTCTCCATTCTCCACGGGCCTCCGAAAGAGTTCCCCTCACTCCCTCAGGCCTGTTTTTAATATGTTTATGGGTTTTGTAGGTTTTGAAAGGTTGCGAATGCGCTCTGTCCCATAGTCATTGACAGGGTTATTTAGAACGTGAAAAACCAGTTCCAGAGCCAGAAGCAACAGAGGAAAATGCTTGAAAAGGTTTTTAAATCATGTTTCAGCAAAGATCAGGCTATAAAACCTCATTCGAAACCTCCAGCACCATTAAAGCCTGCAATCCAGTGGAAGAAGAGGCAATCCTGGTTAAAACTTACCTGCCAAATACTCCCAACTAGGAAAAGGATGATTGTGATTTCAGAGGCCACACCATAGATGCAGTGATTGAAACTGTCAAGGATGCAGATAGCCTACCAGTCATGGAAGGCCTTAAACAAGAAAGTTTATATCATGTTCTTGTTGATCCTGTGGCAGAATATATGGAGGCCTTGGTTGGCTCAGCTCCCCAAGCATTGATCCTTTGCAAGAGCCAGATACATTAGAAGTGGTCACCACTGGTGGCGGCCTCAGTTTTGAAGACCCACATGTAAAGTTCCCTATGGTTATCTCTGACAAGCAGTCAAGTTTTCTATCCTTTTTTATTACTGCTTGACTGGCTGCACTGACATTATTGTATCACCTAGAGCATCAGATATTTCCAGGTAGAGTGGAGTAGGTAGGAATCTCAATAAAGCTCAGCCTGTGAGAATTTATTCAGTGCTTTTAATTTCTGCAAAGTTTCAGTCCATGAGCAGTTTTGTCTTTATGCCATGGACCCACAGCAAGCCAGACAGTCTAATCCTAGTTTGGCTGTGTTTCAATTTCTGTTTTAGAGTGTAGAGAAAGAAATATGCTAGACAATTTAATCCTAGTAGATATTAGTTTAGGTAGAGAAGCTATGAGACCAACTGTTTAATCTGGTCTCATGGAGGAATAAGGGTAGAAGTAGACTAGGTTTCTTTTCCTGCTTGTAAAGAAAAAATGTTGTAAAAGGTCTGCGAGTCTAAATGCACCTTGAAGAAAAAATGTTAGGACAGTAGGATGGGTAGGTAGTTGTGTGGGAGAATATTACTGCTGATACAATGTCTTCATGATTTATGGCATCTGATCCAAGAAAAGGAAAGATGTGTCAAAGTACTAGGCATCTGGCCTACTTCAAAGATTATTTTCTGAATTCTTGACACCTTCAAGAAGGTGCCATCCCCATGTGGAGCCACTGTTAGCCACCTATAAATTTTTGTCAAGAAAACAGGTGGCTAAATATGTTTTGAGTCTTCAAGAGAAACATTTCCCTTGAAAATATTTCATCCTTGAAGCCTCCATGTGTCTTTTTCCCTTTGAAGAGTCTTCACTGCTGTTTCCATTGAAAAGCCTCACTGTTTGTGAAAGAAACTATTGTTGGAAAGGGCTCCATTTGCCCATCTTATTCCCTCAAAACCCCATTTTTCATCCCTTTTTCCCCTCACAAATTTCCTCTAAAAATCCCTTCATCAACCCTCCATCTCATCCTAAAACCCTTTTTAAACCTCTTGTTACCCTTTGTTTGGTTTAAAAACCCCTTATTCCCTCTACCGGAACCCTCATTTGGCCTCAAAAACACTAAATTTGGCCCTAAAACCCTCTATTCTACACTATAACAGAGTTTAGCCTGTGAGGGCTTACACTCTGTAGCCCATTCCTTCATATAACTACTACCCGCAACTGGGCGCTAAAAAGGCCGAAAAACCCTTTAAAAAGGCCTAAAATACCTTTCCCCACTCCTTTATGGTGTTAAGCCCCTGAGAGCTTGTTTCTATTAACACCTCCCCCATATAACCTGCACCCAGGACCAGGCGCTAGCCCTCAGGCGCTAATTGCAATCGAAACTTTCAATTTGTGCCCTTCCCTTTGTTTATTCTATTTTCTCCGATGCGATTGGTCCCCCTCTTCTCGACCCCCGCTATAATCTCCACTGTTGATCTACGTTAGATCAACGACTATCGCTCTTTATCATTCTCTGCCAGTAACCCCTCTCCATTACCCTCTGATTGACTATGAACCGTTGATCTACCATTCTAATCCGACGGCCCTGGTGTAATCGCGCAATCGAAAAAGCCCAATCCCGTGCATTTGACCTCTGCCGATTTGCGAGCCCCGATTAGATCTTAACCGTTCACCCATTTGGATCCAACGATCAAGATTATTTTGCACACCATATAACTTTCTCCCCCTTTGTAACACTGTCACGGCATTTTTTAATCTCATCCGTCCAACGTATAGATCCAACGGCTGTGATGAAACCTGATGATCCGATATGCCTCCATCCGAAAGCGAATCACAACCGTCCATCTCGCATGATCCTATGGTCCACACTCATCTTGATGAATTCACCTCTGCCACGTGGCGCGCAGTGTATGGAATCGCGTGATTTTTCCAATTCCATTTACTGCCTCTGACCCTGCGTGAAAACCACCATGGTTTTCAGCCTTACCACCTTTTCTCCTTCGCATCGAAATCTTATGTTTAATCTTAGCCGTCCATCAATCCGTCCCTTACCCATTCACCTATGCTCCCAAAGGATTCTTTTCACCGATCTCCATCGTTGAAATATTTAATCCAATGATCACGATCTATCTTACCCTCCTCCCTTGTCCACTCATCTAAAATTTCAAATGAGTCCATCGCATGATCATAACCGTTCATTTTTAAAATCTGACGGCCACAATATAACTCCACCCCCCATTCATTATTCGTCTGTTCATCCGTCTAAACAACCCCATCATGAAATATTAACCGTAGATCACCGGGGATTATTCTAATCCAACGACCTAAAATCCTCCTCACCACAGACCTTCATCAGACTGTTTTTCCTCCATTCCACATGGTTTTCCTTCGTTTTTCGCCTGAATCCACTTTTTTCCTCGTTTCTCTCCATCCTCCATGGGCCTCCAAAATAGTTCCCCTCACTCCCTCAGGCCTGTTTTTAATATGTTTATGGGTTTTGCAGGTTTCGAAAGATTGCGAATGCGCTCTGTCCCATAGTCATTGACATGGTTATTTAGAATGCAGAATACCAGTTCCAGAGCCAGAAGCAGTAGAGGAAAATGCCTGAAAATGTTTTTAAAGCATGTTTCAGCAAAGATCAAGCTATAAGCCCTCATTCGAAACCTCCAGTGCCATTAAAGCCTGCATATTCACAGACAGAATAGATTAGAAGTAGAAAAGAGCATCAGTGAAGGAAATTAAAGGATTCAAAGCCTATTATTAAATATTAATGCCATAATCCAATGTTTAAAGTTCAAGGGACATAGTTAGAGATCATGAAGAGGATTAAGAGGCTCAATGAAGCCTAAAACACATGAAACAAGCCATATCTATGTTTTAATATCAACAGAACACTTTTTCTCCAGAAAGGACTATCAACATGACTTCCTCCATCTTCCATCGAACACCAGGGAAATTACTACACTGGTAGAGGCCTTAAAAGAGCTGTTAGGAGAAAAATTATGGAAGTATGGAGACCTGCAGACTTTCTATCCATGTTACTTATTTCAGAAGGCAGTACAGATTACCATGCAGTCAGATTACTTCAGAGAACATGCTTGTAGTCATTAACAAATACTTTTAGACCATACTACAGAGTACACACAATTAATGAAGAGCCATTTTGCAGAATGGGCACTCGACCTTCTTCTCCTCTGTCATAATGAAACAATTAAGTTTACATCTACTCCTTCTATCACTCATTCTCCTATAAGACCTCCTGAAGGATACATTGTAAAGGTTGTTGTTGGTTGATAGGGATTCATTTTGATTGTTAGAACTGTTATTGGGGGAAGTAGCTTAGTAGTTTGTAATTTAGTAGGCTAGGAGGAGAAGTTTGGAATGTAACAGCCATTGAGCTCAGAGTATGTGACTGGTTTTGCACATCAATTTAACAAGAAAATTTCATAGGATCCTGGTCTATATTTCTGGTGATGTTTCTCTTACTGCAATTGTCTTATTTAATTTTAATCATACTGTCCATTACTCTCTGGTAGGAAATCAATAATATAGCTTAGGATATACCCCTGCATGGTACCCTAATGCTTCCTGCTCTTCTTATCTTTGATGTTTTCGGTTGATTGTCTATCTGAGAGAAAATTCATGTAATTTAACCAGTCAAAGATGTTGGCATGCCCATGCTTACTGATGTTTTGAATTTGGAGTTTGTTTCTTAGATGTTCTTGTTGGGTTTAAGCTGGAAGAATCGGGATACTGGGGATGTAGAGTTAGCCCTATCCACTAGGGTCCTTTTCCAACATGTTGGCCTTTCTAAGATCTCTTTGAGCTAGTGTCAAAGCATTGGAGGTTAAAAGTCCTTCTCTGATCTTAGGCCTTGCTCTGTGTTAAATCTTAACTGTTTTTCCCTTTAAGAGTGTGCTGAAAGCAGGCCTGTAGTTAAATGACCTATGATCTGATCTTAAGCTACCCTTTTGTGTCTTAATGAGAGTTTCCTTTGAGGTATGTCAAAGTAGGATAGGTGCAAAGTCCTTACCTGATCTACAGGTTGCACTTTGGTTTCTTTCATTTCACCTCACTTCTTAATGTTCCATCCCACCATCTATCTAAAAGATCCTTCGGTATAGATGACTTGCCCTATGGAAAACCTTGGTTAGTCATTATGCAAGTAATTCCATTTCATGACTCCATAGCCCAATGGATTGGCACTTTATTTGACCTATCTTCTTTTGCCGAAACATCCTGCTACTTTGTTCCTTTTTATTCCATATAACCTTCTTAGTTAATGATATCCAAACCAACAACCAAATCATTTAAAAACCCCTTGTGCTTCATACCTAGCATAATACCTCATTTTGAGCTTCAAAGATATATATCATTCTTTGCATTTATAGAGAGATCCCTCTCTGGATCCAGGAGGGTTAGATCCTAGGATCCCAAAGTGGTTTGATGTTGTATTGTCTTTTGGTCTTGCCAATCTGGCCAAAACACAGGAACCCCAACAGGTTGTTTCTCTTTTTCCTTTCCAACTGTAGTCATATTAGCTTCAATCTATAAAGCATCTGTCTGTATCTACTCTCAAGTAGGGGATCTCCTTTGTCTAAGTGTGAAACTAAAATTGGCTTCGAAAGCCCAGAAAAAATCACCTTTTCTCCAAACGGGGGGGGGGGGGGCGGGGGAGGGGCTTCATTTATACAGGAAACCTGTTATACAAATTATTGAATCTTTTGATAAAATCCAATATATTTTCATCTGATTTTCTTTTGATTGCATTGAATTCCGTCAGTGAATATCCATGATCCCTTTTTTCACCCCATCTCTGAGTGAATCAATTTTCTAGTTCTTCCCACATATTAATTGAATTATCTGGAAATCCCTTAAACCACTTCCTAGCCTCTCCATCCAGAGATTGAAAAAAGAGCCTCATTACAACATCAAGATATTATACATTCATACTTTCAGCAGAATTACAAAACATAGGCAAGTGTTGTTCTGTAGCTATTTCATCTTCTCCAATAAAACGTGGGAGTAACTTAAGATACTCTTGAGGCATTGCATTCATTGGTTGATGAAGGTTAAGTGGAGCATATTGTTACATAGAAATTTGTCACCGTCCCTGCCATTCCCCATCCCGCACATTGGAGGGCTCATTCTGTGACCTGTGAGCAAAGACAAGACTTGAAAATACTTTCATTGCATCCCTCTGAAGATGAGCTTTCATTGCCCTGAAGACATCTCCCTGCAAAAAACCCTAAAAATAGCTCTTTTTTCCATTGGCGCAGTTCCACAGTTCTGCCCTCGCACCAAGGGGGAAAATCCTCCAAAGAGGGCATGCCAATTGGTGCTCTGTCATAGAGCCGCACCCGCGCCAACCATATTAAGAGGTGTTTTTTAAAATTAAATGGCGGAATTTCATCCTAACAAATTCTTGGACTGATATCTATCTTGAGTTGGGAGGTTTGGCTACAGATTTCCATAGAGAGGAAGTGGTTTGCCACCTCTCATGGAAGCTTCCTTGATGATAGGGCCAATCCCTTAATTATAGGGATCCCAACTCCCCTTCCTCCATCTATAAAAGCTTGCACATATCCTTTGCAAGCTAGTTCGCAAGAGCTTTCACATCCTTATGCTGCAAGAGCCTTCTGGTTGATTCCCTTAAGGCCAAATCCAAGCAAGGAGACTATTGTCAAGTATCCGGAGAGAGAGGCTTGTCCCATCCTCGACAGGCTTTATCGAGATATGTTTTGCTGACGACCCGCCAAAGGAGAGTGCTGAGTCGAAGCTATGGTTGTATTCTTCTTTTGACCCATTAATGATAAGCGACTATTGGTTATGGTTCCACTCTTGTTCTTGATTATGTTCATGAGTTATGTCCTCTTCGACTGACATATAGTTGTATATACTGGATTTTATGCTTGCGTTTGTGTTGTTTCTTGCATGTGCAGGTGTCCGATCACGGAGATTGTGAGGATTGTGATCTGCCAGGGCGAAGGAATGGGAGCACTACCTCTTCTACAGACGACAATGTTGGATTCCAGGTAAGCCTTCATCGCAAGTTGGTTTATTTGGAATTAGGAACCTGCACTGTAGCATGTTTGATTGTTGCTAGACTTGATCTGGGCTAGTAGGGATCGCCTCTGTCCGCAGAGGGGATTTACCTCTTCAAAAATTTCGCGACTCCGCTGGGGACTCAGCTTGTTGTTTGATTTGTAAGCTATAGACGAAGCCTGAAGTGCAGCCAGATAGCCTTCAAAACACTTTTTCTCTGCATTAGCGGAGTAGATCAACGCTGCTTCAGTCAATCTCCGGTTTAGTTTACGGACTAAACAAATTGGAGTATTGTCTTCTCTTTTCGGTCAATTTCTTGGCCTTGCTTGCTTGGTCAGCTCTTTGGACTGGTTTTTTCTGTTTGTTTGGCTTTGTTTTAGCCTTGTCATCACTTGTCTGTGTTTGAGATTGCTTGTTTTTTATTTTCCCATAGTAAACTCGGCTGGCGCGCTTTTTAGTGTGACAGTCGCACCCATTGGCGCAGGTTGCTTGTGTATCACCCGCGCCATTGCTTTTCTGGCGCTAATTCAAAGCTCACAGTCGTGCCAATCCTGTGAGCTATTGGGGTTTGATGTGTTTCATGCTTTCTAGGACTGACTTGTGATTTTGATCTTGTTTTTTTGGCTGTTTGAGTGCACTGGAGTCTATTTTGACTGATTGTAACCTCCATCCTTTGGTTGTTTGCCTATTTCTTTTGATTTTGCATTCAAGCCCTAGGGCATCTAGGTGCTTTTGTGAGTCGAGCCTCCCGTGGGGTTTCTTGGTTTTCGTTCATTCAGTTGACTTTGGGATTGCTTCTTTGCATTCGTTTGACAATTGTCTATCATTTTATTGCGCTTTTTGAGTGACTGATTTCGTTTTCATTCGAATTTTTCTTTGCTTCATTTTGGGCCCAGATTACACGGCTCATTAGTGTCTTTGGGACTTTTCTTGGTTTTGAGAGACTTTTGGTCGATTTGAGATCTGATTGTTTGTGCCATTGAGTGAAACCTGCTTGTTTTTGCTCTCCTATTATCATTTCTCGGATTTCTTTTTGCATCTAGCTCTCAAACATTGAAAATAAAAAAAATCTCTTTTGCTTTTAATTGATTAGTGCAAATTAAAATATTTTCGGTGTTATTAGTAATTAGTGACTTTGAAAGAAAAGTTTTTAGTTTCATTAGCTGCATTAGAGATATCACTGGTTGTCTTCCGATCATTTTGTTCGTGTAAAAAGCTCTTAACTCCTCCATAGCTAGCTTTCATCGAACGAAATGATATAATGTGGCATGTAGTTCTGCATTTAGGAGATTTTTGAGACATCACATTCGTTAGGGCCTAAAAATTGAAATGTAATTGAAGATAAACTTTAAAATTTAATCAATTTACACTAAGGCAGCATTGAAATCTAACAAAACACATTTAGAGGTCTAGGCTAGAGACATGTTCCAGCGTCTTTAAACCTAGTAGCTGTCGTTTGCCTCTTGGCTTTAGACAACACTAGTACGGACTTGTGCTCCCCGTACCGTCGCGTATATAAAGGGAGACCCCATTAGGTTTCAATCCTTTATCCATATAAAGCCGAGTCTGCCGCCCTATACCCATGATACACCGGACACAACATTCGGGGAGATTTTCTGCACGTACGGAAAGTCCTTGGTTGATTTCTCTTTCATTATTGAAACCAAGGTGTATATTGCAGTTCACGATTATTTGGTACACCCTTTTGCCTAGTATTCCAGAGTAGTCATTTGATCTTTTCTAACTCCCTAAATTTGAAAGGATCACCAAGTGCTTGTCCTTTCATGCTTGTGTCAAATCTGAAAGAGATAGAGTCACCTTTTCGACCGTTTCTCGACTCTTAAAATATGAAACGGTAAAGTTTCTTATTTTTCAATGTGGTAAAAAATTAATCACCCACGATCAAACGCCTTGTTAAATTCTGCTTGTTGACCATTTGATTGTGTGTCTTGACTCTTTTTCGGCCCATGTGTGTGTTTGATCTTTTTCTCTTATCATTTCTACCACAGTGGTGGAACCTTCGGTTTCGTCTACTGGTAGTCCTTATACGGACGATTCTTCAGAGGCTTCCCAATCCTCTACTGAACCACAACAGCCTATCGTTTCCGAGTTTCCTGACGGGGGACCGGTTCTTGCTGAGCAACCCTTTGGGGGACCAGTTGAGTTCAATTGGCCCTTTTCTGACCCTTTGTCTGAATTGAGATTAGGAGCCGATTTCCTTTCTCTTACATCGGGTTCGCCTTTTATAGCTGCTGTTTTTCCTCATAGTCCTCGCCGTCTATTGTGAGACCTAGCGGCAAGCTCAAACATGAGTGATTCTTGTGAGGAAATCCCAATGTCTGGTGAAGATTACCAGTTATTTCCTCGGAGATTATTTCCAGGAGACGACCCTGAACCTGCGATCATGTCATCGTCCGGTCTCTCATTGCCACCAGGGTATAGATCCTTGGGTTAGATCATTTCCGCCGCTGCCTCTATGGGAGTGTCAACTCCTTCTACGAGGCCAGTTGTTCCTTCATTGGGGATGTCTCCTCAGACACTCGTTACTTCTGAACCCTCTCGGCCCACTGTCTATGTGGCCGCCTCTACACCCGTTGTCACGGCACCCTCCGCGAGGGCTATGCCGCCTCCTGAAGACGTTTATTTAGCGACTGTTATACCGGAGAGCATCTCTCTAGAGGAGTATCGGTTGTCCCTACAACAGTCGAACCCCGAGGTTGGACCATCCTCCCAAGATCCCAACCGCTCTTATTTTTCACACTATGCACAGGATGGTACACCCGTGTATGCTTTTCCAAATCCGTATGATGAGCACGGGGACATTTTACGTCTACCCGCTCCTGAGGCTCACCTCCATGCTCAAGGTTTACCTTATAACTAGGCTTATAACCCGCAAGGGAAACCTTTCCAAGGCCAACCTTCGGGCCAACCTGGCTACCCTTATGACCCACAGGGATAGCCCATGCAAGGCTATCCTGCGGGCCAGCAAGGGCCATCGTACGGTCCGTAAGGACAGTATTACAACCCTTCCGGTCAACCTATGCAGCCTCAGCTGGGGTACCAACTAGGACCGGTCTATGGTCCTGGGTGGCAAATCCAGCCTTCTCAGTCTATGCAACCGCAGTATCCTGTTGTTTACAACATTGCATATCAGCTGGGACCATCTTATGGTCCTGCTCCAGGTCAAACCGGTTACCAACAACCACCTTGCTCTATTCCTCCGCTAGGCCAACTGGCCCATCCGGTACAACTTGGTGTTCCGCCTCCAGGCCAACTGGCCCATCTGGCACAACCTGGGGCTCCTTTCCAGCCGGGTCAAACCGCGCAACCGGCGCAGCCTATCTATCCAGGTCAACCTATTCACTCAGGGCAACACGATCAGTCGGGTCAACCTGTTCATTCAGGGCAGCCTGCTCATTCCATTAACCCTGCCCAGCAGCCGATTTATTCGATGCCGCAGCCAAATCAACAACTGCGCCCTAGCTATTAGGCTCCGCAGGGTTCCACCTATCAACAACCGACTCATCCTCAGGGCGGTTATTATCCTCATGGTCAATCTCAACTGAATTATAACCAGCCCCGAGGCTCTTAGTATTATCCTCATCAACTTAGGTCTACCTATACTCAGCAGCCAAATCCAAATGCTGCTTACACTGGGCCGACATATAATCAGGGTCCGTACTCTGGTTATCAAGCCCCACACACTGGTTACTAGCAGCCAAATCAGTCTGGTTATACGACCTACACCCCCTACAGTCAGAATCCTACAGGACAGAACCCATGGGGGCAAGGATATTCCCAACCAGCTTGGAGTACAGGTACCGGTCCTCATCCCGGGCCTGGCATGCTGGTCAATCCGCCATTGCTGTTCCTGGCTACCTTGGAGTTGCCGGATGTTTCGAAACTAACCAATGATCCGATTTTACATAATCCTTATTGGCCTTCGGTTCCTACCAAGATACCAGGTGATTGCCCCAAGTTTGAGGGTAAAGCTGGGGAGGACCCCTAAGCGCATGTGATGATGTATCATCTTTGGTGTTCATCTAACTCTTGGGTCGATGATTTAATTCGTCTACGCCTCTTCCAGCGCACTTTGACTGGGGCTGCTGCTAAGTGGTACATCGAGTTATCCCGTGGCATCTTCCAAGACTTCAATTCCTTAGCCATGGCTTTTCTGATGCACTTTCAGTTACCGGTTCGCTATGAAGCCGGGATGCACCTCCTGACTTCTTTGAAGTAGGACAAAGCCACTCACATTTCTGATCACATTCATGAGTGGCGGCGCCGTCGTAGACTGATCAAGTTTCATATACCTAATCAGATACTAACTCACTAGTTCACCACCTCCTTCATGAACAAAATTGCCCAAGATATTGCGATGGGAGTGTGTGTGACGGAGGAACAAGCCATTGCGCATGCCCAATATCTAGATCTTGTATATTCTCAGTCCGACACGCTTTATGATATCTTGCCTGATGCTCCATGGTTCAGAACCTCTAAGGCTCCACCTACCCCTGCAGTGGATGGGGTCATTGGTTCCGTGTCTCAGAATTCGAAGAAATCTTCGAATGGGAAGCAGAAGTCTAACTCATCCAATAATTCTGCACCTCCCGCCCCTACCGATTCTGGAAAAACTGCAGAGGTTAACGCCGTTCAGGCCAATCCTACGGAGAAGGCCTCCAAAGGAAAAAAGAAGGGCAAAGGTAAATCCAAATCTGACGCCCCAAAGCCAGAATCCAAACATCGCACTGAGGATGGTTCTCAGCGTAAACCAAAGTACCCCTGCCTCATTTGTGAAGGAGACCATTATACCAAAGATTGTCCACGACGATCTGAAGTTAGTCAACTTCTCAAAGGCTCTAAAGGGACTTCGACAGTTCTTAAAGAACCATTCCCGCCTCAGCAGACCTAGATGGTCGAACAACCTTCACCATCTGCACCATTTGGGTCCCAAGTTTTTATGATGAATGGTGCTGCACCTATCTCTGTTGCCACACATTCGAAGGATTACAACAAATCGCGGCAGGCACCTGGGAAGGAAGTTGCAGATGGACCACCTCCCCCACCTGTCTTCGGTTCGTTGGAAATCGAGAAGCCTACTCCTGAACCTATTGTAAAGCCACCTTCCAAAGGTGTTCTTCGAAGATCTTCTTACAATCCGAATGCCTGTGCCGCTCAACACTACAGTATTGTTGAGGATATGGCACAGGCGCCTTCTGTTATGTCTGCACTAGAAGTTCTTCAAAGCTGTCCTTCGCAACGGGAGGCTTTATTGTTTTCCATCGGTGGCATCGATCCCACCAATTCGAGTCTTCTCACCTTCGACTTAGAGAATTTCACCCCTCAACTTCCACATTAGATCGCTCTTGTTATTCAAGTCGGGATCAATGGCCTTAACATCCATAGGGCCGTTGTGGATGAAGGTGCCTCTACTTGTGTCATGTCATCTGCTTGCTGGAAGGCCATTGGCTCTCCGGCCCTTTCGTCATCTCCCAATGCCCTAGAGGCATTTGATGGTCAGGAATCCAAACCCCTGGGTGTTCTCGAGAGTTTAGCGATCACTTTATAGCGGAAGACTGTCAACGTCGAAGTAGAAGTAGTAGATGCCAGGCTCAACTACAATATACTTCTCGGCTGCAGCTGGAATCATGCCATGCTATGCGTGCCATCCACTGTTTTTCGACTTCTTAAGTTCCCTCACGAGGGAAAAATCGTTTCGGTGGATCAATTTTCATTCTTCACCTCCACCTCTGAGAACAACATTCCATACGTGGATCAGATCCCAAATCCCCCCGATAGTGTAGGGCCCAGTCTCTTCAAAGACCCCGTCCTCATGGGTATTTTTCCCGCACCGCCACTGCACACCGCTCAAGTTAACATTATTTCCAGGTATGATGACCCCTGGCTCATCCCTACACCTGAGCATGTGTTTGAGTTTGGAGAATCAATGCCCTTGACTCCAGTAGAGATTAGCTACTATGAAATTGTTGCTGCATCTGATCCTCCACCTCCTCAGCATGCTCCTTTAAACATGGCTCTAGATGTCTTCTCTCTATCCCCCTGGCTTGGTTAGGTCGATTCACCTGATCCTCTCAAAGAGACTTTTCCTTCCGATGAAGCCATCGTTGAAACTATGTCTCTCGAGGAGCTGCCTTGGGGCAATGGACATCATCGTTCCTCTGTCATGCCTAGCTTGGGGGCAATGTCAGATTTTCTAGAGCGTTATGCATCTCAGGTTCCTACTCCTCCTCTCCAAACGCCCATCTTGACACACGAGGTTCTTTCGGAGGGAAACCTGAGTAATATCACTCAAACCATCCCGATCAACATCTCCGTTAAACCGGGGATCGTTGAGAATATACACGTGGGAGTGACTTGTTCTCCTGATGAGATTCAAGTCTACACTGATCTTTTCAAAGAATTCAGAGATGTGTTCGCCTGGTCTTACGAGGAAATGCCTGGGATCGATCCCAGTATCGTAGTGCATGAGATTCCAACCTACCCTGGTGCGAAGCCCGTGCGCCAACGCTTACGCCCCATGCATCCTCGTAAAGCCTCTACAATTAAGGCAGAAGTTGAAAAACTTCTGAACCCGGGCTTTATTTATCCCATCCTCCTCACAGAATGGGTTTCCAACATTGTCCCTATCGATAAAAAGCAGGGTACTATTAGGGTCTGTGTTGATTACCGCGACATCAATCGCGCCTGTTCGAAGGATAACTATCCCACTCCGTTCATAGACCAGATCATCGACGAATGTGCCAAAAGTGAGATTTATTCCTTAGTGGACGGTTTCTCAGGGTATAATCATATCAATATTGCACCTGAGGATCAACACAAGACTACTTTCATCTGTCTGTGGGGTACTTTCGCGTATAAAAAGCTCCCGTTCGGCTTGAAGAATGCTGGAGCCACTTTTCAGCGTGCGATGTCTTACGCTTTCCATGACATTCGCCATATCGTTCAGCCTTATCTGGAAGACTTGCCAGCTCATTCAGCTAGGTGAGAAGACAACCCTGAACACCTCTGCCAGATTTTCCTTCGCTGTAGGCGCTACAATATTAGGCTTAATTCTCATAAATGTGTCTTTTGCGTGGATTCTGGCCGTCTGTTGGGATTCATAGTCTCCAAAGACGGAATTCGCCTTGACCCTTTAAAATTCGAGGCTATTATCAATCTCCCATCACCCTCCTAATTATATCAGTTGCAGAGTCTGCAAGGAAAAGCAAACTTCCTTCAACGCTTTATCCAGAACTACACGGAGGTGGCTAAAGGATTCACGCGCCTATTAAAGCAGAATGTTTCCTTCCATTGGGACGAAATTTCTTAACAATCCTTTGAGAAGCTGAAGACGTTACTTGTTAATGCTCCTTTGCTTCGTCCTCCTGATTATCACCGCGATTTCACTTTGTATCTCACCGTCGCGTTTAGCACCATAGCTATGGTTCTGGTGCAGGATGATGATGATGGTAATGAACATGTTGTTTATTATCTATCACGAAACCTTCTCGATACAGAAACACGTTATGCTCACATCGAGAAGTTGGCGTTAGCTGCGGTACACGCTGTGCAACGTTTTCGCCACTACATCCTGTTGCGTACGATAACAGTGGTTTCGAATTGCAACCCTATGATATATATTCTTTCTCGACAATTAATAGGGGGTAAATACTCCAAATGGATTGTTAACCTACATGAGTTTGACTTAGAGTTCACTACTGCTAAGTCGACCAAATCACTTGTTTTCGCGGATCTTATATGCTCGCTCCCGACAGACTCCACTCCTTCACTCTCCAAGGATCATATCCCGGACGAAAATATTTTCCTCATCAGTACTCGCGACCCTTGGTACGGCGACATAATCGTGTATCTTCAGACCTCCACATTTCGGTTTGAGTTGACTAAAGATGCTCGACGACGGATTCGGCATCAGTCTCAACCCTACCGCATCATAGGAGATACCTTATACCGCGTTGGAGTAGATTCGGTGCTCCGTTGGTGCCTAACCTTGGAAGAGGCTGAAAGGGTCCTAAATGACTGCCACAGTGGCACCTGTGGTGGACATATGTCCGGATATGCCACTGTCTAGAAAATTCTGTGAGCAGGTTACTTCTGGCCGTCCATATTCAAAGACTGTATCGTTGCAGTCCGTAAATGTCATGCGTGCCAGGTGTTTCAGCGCAAGATGCACACGATGCCTCTCCCTTTGCATCCTGTTATTACCATTGGCCCTTTTTCAAAATGGGGCATGGATTTTATGACGTGTAACCCTCATTCGGCAGGGGGGCACGCGTATATAATTGTCGCTGTCGACTACTTCACTAAGTGGGCCGAAGCGATGCCTACACTTGCTGCCGACCGTAAGACGGCTGCCCATTTCATCTTCAACCACATCATTGCACGTTTCTGGGTCCCGCAAGCCATCGTTACTGACCATGGTACTCATTTCCGAGATTATATGATGGCCGAGCTGACTTCAAAGTTGGGCTTACGCCACGATAGCTCAACGCCATATTACCCTCAGGCAAATGGCCAGGTTGAAGCAGTGAACAAGGTTTTGGTCACTATGCTTCAACGAACAGTTGGTATTCAAAAATCCAATTGGAACCTCCAACTGTTCTCAGCTCTATGGGCATACCGGACGTCTGTAAAGAGTGCAACTGGATTCACACCATTTCAATTGGTGTATGGTCTGGAAGAAACTCTTCCGGTTGAATGCGAGATTCCTTCTTTGAAATTAGCTGTGGAACTTCTACCCGATACTTCTACTGAGGAAGAGCGTATTTTGTATCTGGAACGGTTAGATGAAACCCACCGTTTAGCTGCTTTAGTCATTGAAGCACAAAAGAAGCGAGTCAAAGCTCACTTTGATCAATCAGTTTCTCCGCGTTCCTTTATCGAAGGAGACCTCATCCTCCTATACGATCAAGCACATGAAAATCTTGGGGCTGGTAAGTTCCAACCTATGTGGCATGGGCCCTACATAGTAAAACACGTTTTTAAGAATGGGGCTTATGAGCTTATAGATTATGAAGGAATTCCGCTAGCGCAGCCCAGAAATGCGTTGTACCTCAAAAAATACTATGCTTGAAGTTATTTTTGGTGTGGTGTGTGTACATAGGTGTGTATATTCATTTGTGTGCATATGTGGTGTGGTGTGTATGTAAACGTCTTTCTGTTTATTAGGCCTTCCTGATTGTGCAGATGTCCATTAATCTGTTTGTTGGTTTCGCGGATGGTGCCTCCCGTAGTACCAGGAATCTGTCTTCGGCAGCCTGGGTAATCTACGATCCTGTTGGTGAGTTGGTCAACCTGCAAGGTGTGTGTCTGGGATGTACTACATATAATATTGCGGAATATAGTGCTGTGTTAGAATTATTAACCGAGGCTGTAAACCTCGGTATCCGTGAATTGCTTGTGTATCTAGACTCGCAACTTGTAGTATCACAACTGAACGGACACTATTCAGTAAGAAACCCATCCATTTTACGTATGTATCTGTGTATTCGTTTAATGGAAAGAAATTTTGACTATATTACATATCATCATATACCTAGGCATATGAATACGTTAACTGATGCAGTAGCTAATATGGTTCTAGATAGACATTTGCGCAATTTGTAAATCATCATCACATGTAAAAGGAAATCCATCTTGAAATAGATATGTATAGATATCGAATGTTTGCATGGTGTGCATCACATTAAATCAAAATATACATGTCCATCTTAATACATCGGGAGACGACATGTCTCTCAAAAAATATGCATGATAAAAGCCCTAGGAGTCTAATCCGCATGGTGCTCATGGTAACAAGTGACTGCACGCACTAAGCATTTCAGAAGTCGGTGGATGCGACTAGGTACTCCCACCGTATGTCTCTGGTACGCCATCGGTACATATGCCAACCGAGCGTAGTCTGGAATCCCTCGGGCAATACCCTCGAGATTCTGGATCAACTCCCCCCCCCTCTGCACCCTCCACCTGAGGATCAGGTGCGGGAAGAGTCCTCCGCGCAATAGGAGACATACCGGCTGGTCTCTCTGGGCCTACGTCTGCATGCATATAAAATGTGTCAGGAAGAACATGTATTACCAAAAAAAAATCATAAAATATAAAAATAAAAAAGAGAAGAGGTCATACCCAACTCCTCGTCCCAATCATCTCCCTCCGGCAGTGGGAGATTTGGGTCTCTAGTGAAATCGGTTCCTGCATATGGTCAGTCTTCCACTACAATTAACTGATGCTGCAACCACCCAAAAAACTCTGACCTCCAGGACATCTGTTGGCCTCCTCCATCTCTGGGCATCAGTGCCGCCCAACGAGCCATTCTTGGCTCTCGTGGAATCGGCTCAGCTACTACGGCCCCTTGGCCCTAGAAGATTGGTAATCGTTCTAGAATAAACGATACCAGGATAGAACGATAACCAAACTATTTCAGTTTGGCCTGCTTACACTTCGTGAGTTGTCTCTTGATGTTTATTGTCACTACTGTGGCCCGGTCGAATAATAGGGGACTCATGCACTCTGAAGCCAGTAAGAGTTGGGCCTTTGTTGCCTCGTGCAGTGCCTGCGATCCCGCGACCCGCGTGATGGTATGAAGCACTACCCTGAGTGCTAAATTAGGAATAGTATGGATGTCCACCTTTCCACTTCCTGATCCCAGTCGTGCCCCTTGGCACACTCGTGCCATCGCTTGCTCCATATTCTCACCAGACGGTCTGCTCCCTGTCAATATGGGTACCGAACCTCTGCGCGATAGTCTGGTTATGAAGTATACATCAGAAACCTCCAGTTCTAATACCTGGTCCCGCAACTTGAACACTTGTTCATGTTCGTCCCATATGCTGATAAGGTACTGTAGGAGCTCAGACTGAGCTCGTAAGCAAGGTGTTAGGAAGAAATTTTTAAGCCCACAGTTCTTGAGGGCATTCATGCAAGTGTCATTCTCCATGGCCTGTTCATCCTCTTCCCCGTGCTCCCTCTCTTTCCACTCAATGACCATTTTGATCGATTGCCTGCATTCACATGGTCAAACAACTTCAATTAGACCTCTGCTATCCTTAAAAAATTCATGCAATTCATTCATTGTGTGGGAATTTCAAACGGAAAATTGGATTGCGCCGCTGGCGTGGGCCCTTTGGAAATAAAATTCCATTGGCGCGGGTTCGTGCCAGATACCTACGCCAATGGGCGGAGCCCTAAAAATTCAAAAATTCCTCACAAAAGTCTAATATGCAATAAAATTTTATGAAAAATGGATTGAAATGGAGTACAAAGAAGCACCTCTTACCTTGAACAGACAGGAATCTGAATGGTAGCCCGGATCGGTCGCAATCGCCGTCAGAAGTTCGCATACAAAATGGACCACTACTGCTCTTCAGTGAGGTAAATAGTGAAAAGTAATTTTATTTTTACCATTTGACATATTTATAACTTTTTTAAACTCAAAATAGGTTTTGAAATTTATTTTTCTGAATATTTTAATATATTTTGTCAAAAATGGGTTTTACACTTGCTTTTTGTGCAGCAACAGGTTTTTACGCGACTTAAATGGTGAAACGAGTTGTATTTTATACTTTTTCGGACTCGGTAAATACACGAAAAAGTCACTTTGGAGTCATCTTTCAGCTCTTTTCTAACTCTCTAAACATGAAAATATTGCCGAGGCCCTTGTCGTTTCGATCTCGTTAAAGTGGACACGAATCGACATCTACCCAGTATACGTTTACCCCTTTTTCGGGCTGGGATGGATTATTTACGAAAAAGGAATACCCTAGCCTATCGCAACTAGGAGGTTTTCTCGGATATTGTTTTCTACCTTTTCGGGTCCGAGGAACTATCTACGAAAAGGGACCGCTGGAGTTTACTTTTTTGCTGTCTTTTCAAACTCTCTAAATATGAAAAGACGCCGAGTTCTTCCTTTGTCAGACTCGTTAAACCTTGATGACATTGGATTCAGTCGAAATGACGTTCTCCGAGTTTCTCCTTCCTAGGGCTCGTTAAATGTACTAGGATGGATTCGCCCGAAGGGTGGACTTATATTACAAGCATATGCTATCCCCTTCAAGCTTGTTATAAAAAATAATTGGGGTACTCGCCAGAAATGGTGGGGGAAAATGGAACCAGTATCATTGTCGTGTCGGCAGTATGTCGCTCTTGAACATGGCACTTGTTTGCATTCGTGTCGGGTTGAGGACATCTCATCTCGTTCTTCACTTGCCTCTGTGGGGTTGGATAATCCCTTTTGACCTCTCATCTGCTCATTGCCTCGTCACCATGACCTCTGATCCGTTGATGTCAAATACTGCCAAGTCCACTGTCGTGCCGTTTACATGTTCAAGAGAAGTTGACCTCTGCAAGTATCAACCTTCCTCTGATTCTCATATGATCCTGATTCACAAAAAACATCATGTTCCTCTGTCTCGTGTCGATGATGTGGGAAACATTATGGCCCACCTTCGATCAAGGTCACTTCCTGTCAACTTCAGCTCATTATCCAGGAAGATGGTCTAGAGACTCTTTCATGGTACCTTGGAGCCTGCATGCCTCAATGGCAGGTTCGTCGCATTCAACGTGAGGTTTTCATCATTGGCCTCCGATCGAGTGATTCTACGGGTGTTCGACACCAGCTCATTGATTCACACGCCGTAGATTGTACCTATAGTACCTTGAGGGCCATTGTCATTATTGGTGGTTCCTCTCGCGTCTGTTAACAGCTTTCATCATTGGCTGGTAATCAGACGATGTTCTTGCATGTTCGACTTCAACTCACTTATTCGCATGCTTGAACTTGTACTTTGTTCAGGTCAAGATGGAGCGCAAGACCCTGGATTGTGTCTGTTGTAATCCAGGCTGCGATTTTGTGGATTATTATGATTATTTACATGACTCACTGATTGGATGGCTGCGACCATACCAGAGTCTATTTATCGATCCTCTCTGGATGGCTGTGTCCATGCCTTGGATCTAGATTATTGTATACTCTGTCATGGATGGCTGCGCCCATACCACACATATATATCATGTATCTGAGACATCAGTTGTACTTCGCTCCGCAGGTTTTCCAATGGCAGTGTTTTCAGTCGACATGTTCTCGTAAATCATTTCACCCCTCTCTCTCTCTCTCGGGCCTCATGCTTTAGGGGGCATCTATTACACAACAATTTTTCACCGTCCCTTCCATTCCCCATCCCACACGTTGGAGGGCTCATTCCGTGACCTGTGAGAAGAGACAAGACTTGAAAATACTTTCATTGCATCCCTCTGAAGATGAGATTTCATTGCCCTGAAGACATCTCCCTACAAAAAACCCTAAAAATAGCTCTTTTTCCATTGGCGCGGTTCCACAGTTTCGCCCTCGCACCAAGGGGGAAAATCCTCCAAAGAGGGCACGCCAATTGGCACTCTGTCATAGAGCCACACCCGCACCAACCATATTAAGAGGTTTTTTTTTAAATTAAATGGCGGAAGTTTCATCCTAACAAATTCCTGGACTGATATCTATCTTGAGTTGGGAGGTTTGGCTACGAATTTCCAAGGTTACCTGTTACTTTGGGAGGTAAAACCGTCCATATGGACGTGATGGTTGTTCCAGGCCCCTTGTATTTCAATCTTCTCTTGGGGCGTGATTACACCTATGCCATGGGAGCTCTTATTTCCTCCCTCTTTCGTGCGATGTGTTTTCCACATGAAGGACGGATCGTGACCATTGATCAGCTTTCGTTCTTTGGTCCTGATATGGTAGCTGGCTCACCATCATCCCTTCCTGGTTTTTATCCACCCGTTGTATCTGCCCCACCACAGGTCAACTATGTGGCTACCTACCCTATGCCTGTGCTAAGTGATGATGCCGTCGTGCATCAAGTGCTGGGGGCATTGGGTCCTGACTTCCAGGATGTTTTCCTTCCATCGGGAGTGGAACTCTTGGAAGCGATGACTTCTTGTTCATTATGATGAGGTCGGTCGGAGTAGAGTTCCTTGTCTTGTGTCTATCTCCTTAAAAAATGAAACAAGGTTGTCGGAGCAGAGTTCCTTGTCTTGTGTCAAGCTCCTTAAAAAATGAAACAAGGTTGTCAGAGCAGAGTTCCTTGTCTTGTGTCAAGCTCCTTAAAAAATGAAACGAGGCCTGTCGGAGCATGGTTCTTTTCCTGTGTCAAGCTCCTTAAAAAATGAAACAAGTTTGTCAGAGCAACGTTCCTTGTCTTGTGTCAAGCTCCTTAAAAAATGAAACAAGGTTGTTGGAGCAGAGTTCCTTGTCTTGTGTCAAGCTCCTTAAAAAATGAAACAAGGTTGTCAGAGCATAGTTCCTTTTCTTGTGTCAAGCTCCTTAAAAAATGAAACGAGGCCTGTCGGAGCATGGTTCTTTTCCTGTGTCAAGCTCCTTAAAAAATGAAACAAGGTTGTCGGAGCAACGTTCCTTGTCTTGTGTCAAGCTCCCTAAAAAATGAAACAAGGTTGTCGGAGCATGGTTCTTTTCCTGTGTCAAGCTCCTTAAAAAATGAAACAAGTTGGTCGGAGCAGAGTTCCCTGTCTTGTGTCAAGCTCCTTAAAAAATGAAACAAGGATGTCAGAGCAAAGTTCCTTGTCTTGTGCCAAGCTCCTTAAACCATGAAACAAGGTCTCACGAGGATAGTTCTTTTAATGTGTCAACCTCATTAAAATAATGAAACACGTTCCCGTTCAATTTGAGTCTTTGTTTAGATCTCGTAAAATCCCAGTCGAGTCTTTCTTTGATCTCGTAATTTGAACCTTCACTCCATCTATCTCTCATATGGACTGAATCTTGGGGGGCATGTACCTCGAATTGAGTCACCATGCTGGGGGCATGCTTACTTTTTCAAGCATAGTTTGTTTCCGTTTCAAGCTTGTGTAAAAATGAAACCGGTTTGAAGCATAGTTTATCTTTATTTCAAGCTTGTGTAAAAATGAAACCAACTTCAAGCATAGTTTTATGATTTCAAGCTTGTGTAAAAATGAAACCATTCCCATTTTACCTCTTGTGATTGCCATTTTATCAGGTTGTTTTTTCCAGATGAGCCTTGGTTTTCTCATTCCATCGTCACTATCTGCTTGGCTGACCATATGCCTTCACTTGGTTGTTTTACCCATTCCCAAGGAACCGCTACGATGAGTGGTCTTGTTAGCCAGCCTCTTGACCTTTATCTTGTTTTGAGCAGTTCCACCATTATCGGAACTAGTTGCTACCCTTTATACCACTTGTTCCTTCAGGAGGAGTCAACTTTCAGCTCTTTTCTGACTCTTAAAAATTGAAAGGATTTCCGAGACTCTTGTCGTTTTGAACTCGTTAAATGGTTGTGAAACGACATCTACCCAGTATACGTTTACCCCTTTTTCGGGCTGGGATAGATTATTTACGAAAAAGGAATACCCTAGCCTATTGCGACTAGGAGGTTTTCTCAGACATAGTTTTCTACCTTTTCGGATCTGAGGAACTATCTATGAAAAGGGACCACTGGAGTTTACTTTTCTGCTATCTTTTCAAACTCTCGAAACATGAAAAGACGGCAAGTTCTTCCTTTGTCAAACTCGTTAAACTTGATGACATCGGATTCAGTCGTAACGACGGTATTCGAGTTCCTCCTTCCTAGGGCTCGTTAAATGTACTAGGATGGATTCGTCCGAAGGACGAACTTATATGACAAGCATATGGTATCCTCTTCAAGATTGTGTAAAAATAAAGAGGTACTCACCGAAATGGTGGGGAAAATGGAACCAACATCATTGTCGTGTCGGTAGTATGTCGCTCTTGAACATGGCACTTGTCTGCATTCGTGTCAGGTTGGGGACATCTCATCTCGTTTTTAACTTGCCTCCGTGGGTTTGGATAATCCCTTTTGACCTCTCATCTGCTCTTTGCCTCGTCACTATGACCTCTGATCTTTTGATGTCAAATACTGCCAAATCCACTGTCGTGCCGTCAATATGTTCAAGAGAAGTTGACCTCTGCAAATATCAACTTCCCTCTGATTCTCATCTGATCGTGATTCAAAAAAACATTATGTTCCTCTGTCTCGTGTTGATGATGTGGGAAACACTATGGCCCACCTTCGATCAAGGTCACTTCATGTCGACATCTAGAGACTCCCTTCTGGTACCTTAGAGCCTGCATGCCTCAATGGCAGGTTCTTCGCATTCGACGTGAGGTTTTCATCATTGGCCTTCGATCGAGTGATTCTGCGGGTGTTCAACGTCAGCTCACTGTTCACATTCCGTAGATTGTACCTGTAGTACCTTGAGGACCATTGGCATTAATGGTGGTACCTCTCGCGTCTGTTAACAACTTTCATCATTGGCTGGTAATCAGGTGATGTTCTTGCATGTTCGACTTTAGCTCACATATTCACATGCTTGAACTTGTACTGTGTTCGGGTCGAGATGGAGCGCAAGACCCTGGATTGTGTCTATTGTAATCCAGGCTACGATTTTGTGGATTATTATGATTAGTTACATGACTCACTGATTGGATGGCTGTGACCATACCTGAGTCTATTTATTGATCCTCACTAGATGGCTGCGCCCATGCCTTGGATCTGGATTATTGTATACTCTGTTATGGATGGCTGCACCCATACCCCATATATATCATGTATTTGAGACATCAGTTGTACTTCTTCACGCAGGTTTTCTGACGGCGAAGTTTTCAGTTGGACACGTTCTCGTAAAGCATTTCACCCCTCTCTCTCTCTTGGGCCTCATGCTTTAGGGGGCATCTATTACACAGTAATTTGTCACCGTCCCTGCAATCCCCATCCCGCACATTGAGGGCTCATTTCGTGACCTGTGAGCAGTGACATGGCTTGAAACCAATTTCATGACATCCCTCTGAACAAGAGCTTTCATTGCCCTGAAGACATCTCCTTGTGGAAAACCCTAAAAATGGCCCTTTTTGCATTGGCGCGAGTAGCCAGGTCAGTACCTGCGCCAATGGGGAAAATACTTCAAAGAGGCCATGCCAGTTGGTGCTCTATCCCAGAGTCGCACTCGCACTAGCCAATTTAAGGAATGTTTTTAAAAAATAAATGGCGGAAGTTTCGTCTTAACAAATTCCTGGACTGCTATCTATCTTGAGTTGGGAGGTTTGGCTACGGATTTCCATAGAGAGGAAGTGGTTTTCCACCTCTCATGGAAGCTTCCTTGATGATAGGGCCAATCCCACGATTATAGGGATCCCAACTCCCCTTCCTCCATCTATAAAAGCTTGCTCATCTCCATTGCAAGCTAGTCTTCAAGTCTTCAAGTTCCCAAGAGCTTTCACATCCTTATGCTGCAAGAGCCTTCTTGATTCCCTTAAGGCCAAATCCAAGCAAGGAGACTATTGTCAAGTATCCAGAGAGAGAGGCTTGTCCCATCCTTGACAGGCTTTATCGATACATGTTTTGCTGACGACCCGCCAAAGGAGAGTGCTGCGTCGAAGCTATGGTTGTATTCTTCTTTTGACTGATTAATGATAAACGACTATTGGTTATGGTTCCACTCTTGTTCTTGATTATGTTCATGATTTATGTCCTCTTCGACTGACATATAGTTGTATATACTGGGATTTATGCTTGCGTTTGTGTTGTTTATTGCATGTGCAGGTGTCCGATCACGGAGATCGTGAGGATTGTGATATGCCAGGGCGAAGGAACGAGAGCACCACCTCTTCTACAAACGATAGCGTTGGATTCCAGGTAAGCCTTCATTGCAAGTTGGTTTATTTGAAATTAGGAACCTGCACTGTAGCGTGTTCGATTGTTGCTAGACCCAATCTGGGCTAGTAGGGATCACCTCTGTCCGCAGAGGGTATTTACCTCTTCAACACATATCTATTCAACAAAAAGGCTGGTGTTGCCATGTTTGCACCTTGATTGACTGTTCCTTGGTTAGATGCAGTCAACAGACCTGCTGCGAAAATGAACGGAGGTGGAGGCAAAATTGATATGGGGATAGGCTGATGGACAATAGCAGAAGGACCAAAAACTAGAGTTTGTTGAGATTGAGTAAAAGTAAAAAAAACAGACTCAAAGGAGTGTTCTTCCACCTTAGGTTCTTGAAAATAAAGTGGTGTGAAAGGTGAATCTTGTTCCAAGGAAGGAAGTATTTCAAAAATATCTTCAAACAAAGTATTACTAGGACTACCGTCACGAGTAGACAATGTAGGATCAAGTGTTGAAGGAGTTTTAGGTTTCTGGGCCTTTTTAGAAACCAATATTTCTGGATCTGGCAAAGCAGGGAATATCTGCTATGAGGTATCTAACCTCGTGTGAGGCCTTTTGAAAGCCATAATTTTTAAAATAATAAACACAACCAAATATTTCCTCCTTATTGAACAAACAGAGGAAATAATGTGAAAAACCCAGGGAAAATAAACTTCGTTTCTTCGTCCTCGACAATGATGCCAACAAATATTGTATCTCAAGAAACAGTCCCTTGGTTGTGGTAAGGAATCAATGCTTAAGACATTTTATACATGTATGTCAAAATTACAATATCAAATGGCCTCTTTTTAACACCTTTGGAATTTAATTACTTAATACCCTTAATAATATGATATAATGAAAGCCTTCACAATGCCATAAACTACTGATATTTGAATGAAATGAAAAGAAGAACTGTAAGGGAAAATCAAAATGATATGCTGAGAACATAGAATCTACAACTTTTAAGTTTCAGAGGAAATTCATGGAGAGAGAGGAAACTCAAAATAATATGCTGTAAACATAGAATCTATTACTTTAAAGTTTCATCAGGAGTTTGTGAAGAGAGAGGAAACTCAAAATAATATTTTGTAAACACATAATCTATTACTTTTAAGTTTTAGAGATAATTTGTGAAGGGAGAAGAGATGGACTGAAGGAGCATACATTAAGAATTGTTTAACTCTTACTTACATATGTAAAAAGAGACCCGCAACAACATTACATCACCATTCAAAGAGGAATAAATACAGAGCGAAACTAGAAAGACATATCAACATCAATAGATGTAAGAAACTTGATCTTCTTTCATTAATTTCTCAGAAAATTTAGTACCAAATTAACAGTCATCTAGAGGTCCAAAACTCAGGACCCCTTTTATTTATTTCTATGTGCTTAAATACATCCAAATAGTTTGGAACTGCTAAACTTCTTGAAACTACTTCAACTACCTAAACTGTTAAAATTACTTATGTAATCATACCAAGAAGACAAATTGAAATAGGAAATATCATTCATTTTGCTGAATATGATTGTTGCTGATGTGTCCCCCCGAGGTGCTGAGGTGTCATTTCTGGTTATGATGCGATAGCTACAAATTTTTGTAACAATGCCTCACTGCCCGACTTAACCCAACTGTCATGCTTCCAACAATGCTACTATACGTTCTTCTGCCTGAATCTACCTATGCCCCTGTGATTCAAACACTGTTATCCTGTCCCCTTTTTTTCGTGCCTGCAGTGTTCCACCTTCTCTTCGTAAACTGCCGCAAGACTTGGAATTAAACCATATTCTACTCACCCTTGGAGAACGCATCATGTCCTCTTTCTATCACATTTTTTCATTTCACCAGCTTTACGTTATAATCCTCTTTTCTTCCTCTGATGCGATTTAACACAAGAAATTCCTTACATCTGGATTTGAAAACCTTTGGAGTTCACTTTCGAAACCACATCTCATCTGCCCGCAAATCGCAAATTGTGGATTTTGTTATGAAAGGTGGGAGGTAAGTGTTAAACATTGCGATGTGCGATGGGCAGAAGGTGGCATGGCAAGTGGAGGTGGGGCCAATCGCAAATAAAAAATCAGCAGATTTGTTATGAGAAATAGGAGGTAAGTGTTTAAAATTGCGATGTGGAAAGTGTGACGAGCAGAAGGTGACGTGGCAAGAGGAGGTGAGGCCAATTGCAAATCACAAATCGACGAATTTGTTATGAGAAATGGAAGGTAAGCTCTAAAAATTGTGAAGTGAGAAGTGCAGGGAGAGGGAGGTGACGTGGCAGGGATGGGTCCCATGGATATCGCAAATCGAAAATCGACGGATTTAGTTTATGAGTGGTGGAGGTAAACATTAAAACCTGCGAAGTGCTAAATGTGAGGAGAGGGAGGTGACGTGGAAAAGAGAGGTGGGCCTGCCCGCAGCTCGCATATCACAACATTTTCTTCTTATAAGGAGTTTCAAAGATATGAGGTTTAGTGCATATTCCAGATTTAGGCAAAATAACTATAAGTTAGACAGTTGTGATTTGTGATCAACCTATCAAGTATGTTTCTTGAAAAATAAAAAAATTGTGATCAACCTATAAAAGGTATGTTTCTTGAAAAATAAAGAAAATGTGATAAGAATATCACGTATGTTTCTTGAAACATTACCTGAGAGGTATATAATAGGACAATAAAATACTTAATTATATGCATGAAGCATCCTAATTAAATCCACTGGAAATTAAATAAATCCCATTTTCTTGAGTTTCATGATGCAAGATTCCAATCATTTAAACCCTAGGTTATATTTGAAGTGTTGAATTGGGGAAGATGGTGGGTAGGACTAGCTATTGGAATGTGTTGAGAGAATCCAAAGTGGAGCCTCCAATCCATACATTGTATTTTCTCTCTAGAGGAGTAACGACCTTAATATTTATGCCATATGAAGCAGGAGATGAGATCTCTTTGTTAATCTGATCAACACTGCCTAGAAACATAGTGGATCCCCCAATCAAAACTATGTTTCCACAAAAATCCTTTAGGATATCATCATCACATTTCATAATAGAGTTGTGAATAGTTTAATTTATCCCTAGAGCTTCTATCCCAATTTGGGTAGGCTAGAACAAAACCTCTGGACACCTAAATATTTCAGATCCAATTGTAATCACTTTCCCATCTGGAAGCTCATAATGATTTTCCAATGCAGTAGAGGTCTTTTCCAGTTTCATATCCTTCTCATAATCTATTGCAACATATCCCAACTTTTCCTTTATGTATCGAACAATTTCTCGTTCTGTTGTTATAGTGAAAGAGTAGCCTCTCTCTGTTAGCATCTCACATAGTGCATTATTTATGTCTCTACCTACAAAGTCTACTCTATTGATTGCAAAAGAGAGGGACAATAGGGGAATTTTGAGGTCTAAAATGGGCCTCCTAAGGAAATTATAAAATAATAGTGGAAAAAATCAAATAAGATTTGATGACATCATCAAACTTTAGGGGGAAAAAAGAAAAAACGATTTTTTCAAGTCGTATTTTCAACTTATCTCCCAAAGTTTTTGCTCAAATTTTGAGCAGGATTACTCATTGGATGAAAAATTTAATTCCTCTTCCAAAGAGTACCCATGTTGCATACTTTCGATATACCTTGCTACAAGAAAAATGAGAAATACATGAAAAACGTGATTGCAATCACGTTTTTTCATGCAATCACATTTTTTCATGTATTTCTCATTTTACATGTAGTAGGGTCCATCGAAAGTATGCAACATAATTACTCCTTGGATGAGGAATTAAATTTTGCATCCAACGAGTACTCTCGATCGAAATTTGAGTAAAAAAATTGGGAGCTAAGTTGAAAATACGAGTTGAAAAAGTTGTTTTATTATTTTATTATTTTTTAATCTTTTTACCCTTTTACTTAAAAAATGGTGAATCACCCCCCATGGTTGACAACATCACCTTGAATCCTATTGGTTCTTATAAAGTTTATTTTGGTTGTAAATTTTTCTTAGGAGGCTCATTTTAGACCTCAAAATTCCCCTAATGATTGCATTCATAAATGAGAAAAACACAAGTGACACCATATCCAGAATCGAGAACAATACCTAAAAAAAATTAGGGATTTGAAAATATAAATTTAATATTTAAAATATGTATCAAGCATAAGATCTTTTTGAGCTCATATCAATCTCGTAGCATTCACCAATACAACTAATTGTATAAATTTAGTTGAGGAAAAAACAAAACTTTTTAAATTATTCAAATGTGAATATTTCAAAGAAGTTTATTACAGATTGCTAGGATAGAAATTAGGGAGTAGTGTTGAGGTTTTGTAAACTGTAGTTTCTCCCAGAGCATTAAAGGGAAAACAAATTTAGTTGAGGAAAAAACAAAACTTTTTAAATTATTCAAATGTGAATATTTCAAAGAAGTTTATTACAGATCTACTTTAAGATTCAAGAAATTAGGAGGAAATAGTATTAGAGGTTGCAAACCTGTAGTTCTCCCACCGACATAAAGGGAAAACACAACTTCAATAACAATATATATAACATGTGTGCTAAAGCCTTCAAAAATGTTTTGAGTCATCCTCTCTCTATTTTCCTTGGGATTCATAGGGGACTCTATAAGCAAAACTGGATGATCCTTAAGAGAAAAAAGGAGCTTGATGTTGAGCTTCTGCTGCTATATTTTCTCCATGTCATCCCAATTGTTAATGATTTTGTGCTCCAGTGGATATTTCAAGGTCAAAATATCCCTCTTGGATAGTTCTTCGTCTCTAACATATGCATCCTTCTGTCCAAATAAATAATCTTAATCTCAAGTTATAATCTGATCAAGCTTCATCTGTTCAATCCAAGCACCCAAAACTGAATGGTCAACATTTTCTATTTTCCCCCTTGTGTGGCATTTCCACAGAACAACCTACATTTCCTCCATATTTAACCTTTGGCGTAGTTTCCTTTACTAGTGTTTGAACCCAAGAAAAATCCGGTTCTTCATAGCAACGGGGACCAAATGAGGCTGACTTTCTTGATTTTCTCAACTTTTCTCCTTGACCTCCCTTGTCAACTTTACTTCTAGGAGAGCCCTAATTAGACCATGATCTGGGATTCACATGAGCTCCAAAATCAGTTGAAGAATAAAAAAATTGTGATCAACCTATCAAGTATGTTTCTTGAAACATTACCTGAGAGGTATATATTAGGACAATAATATACTTCATTATAAGCATGAAGCATCCTAGTGAAAATCACTTGCAATTAAATAAAGCCCATTTGCTTGAGTTTCATGATGCAATATTCTAATCATTTAAACCCTAGGTTATATTTGAAGTGTTGAATTAGGGAATATGGTGGGAAATATTTCTAATTTCAAGGAGATGTTGGGTAAGACTACCTGTTGGAATGTGTTGAGAGAAGCCAAAGTGGAGCCTCCAATCCAGACACTATATTCTCTTTAGAGGAGCAACCAAATTGATATTTATGCCATCTGAAGCAAGATATGAGATCTCTTTGGTCATCCGATCAGCAAAGCTTGGAAACATAGTGGACCCCTCACTTAAAAATATGTTTCCACACAAGTCTTTCTGGATATTCTTATCACATTTCATAATAAAGCTGTAAGGATTTTCATGTATCCTTGGAGCGTTAATTCCAATGTGGGAAAGTTGGAACAAAACCTATGGACACCTAAATATTTCAAAGCCAATTGTAATCACTTTCCCATTTGGAAGCTTATAATTATTTTCCAATGCAATAGAGGTCTTTTCAGTTCCATATCCTTCTCATAATCCATTGCAACATATCCCATTTTTTCCTTGATGTCTCGAACAATTTCTCGTTTTGCTGTTGTAGTGAAAGATTAGCCTCTCTCTATCAACATTTTTCATAGTGCATTAGTTATTTCTCTACTTGAAAGGTCTATTCGATCAATTTCATAGGAGAGTCCATTGCCTTCAAAGGTGGGAACAACAAAAGTGACACAATCTCCGGAATTGAGAAAAATACCTAAACAAAAATGGGGATTTGAAAATATAAATTTACTGTTTTAAACATGTATCAATCACAAGATCTTTTTGAGCTCATATCAATATAATAACATTCACCAATACAACTATTTGTATAAATTTAGTTTAGGAAAAATACAACTTTTTAAAATTATTGAAATGTGAAGATTTAAAAGAAGTTTAGTACACGCTACTTTAATATTCAAGGAATAAGGAGGAAATAGTATTAGAGCCTGAAAACTTGTAGTTCTTCCACTAGCATAAAGAGAAAGTACAACTTCAATTGCAGTATAGATAATAGGTGTGTTAAGGACTCCAACTATGATTTGAGTCATTTGGTTATTCATAAATGTGAGGACCAAATGAGGTCAACTTTCTTAATTTTCTCAACTCTTCTCCTTGAACTCCCCAATCAACTTTACCTATAGGAGAGCTCCAATCAGACCATGAACTGGGATTCACATTAGCTCCCAAGTGATGAAAACTATGGCTCCTTTTTTCCCTATGAACAAAATCAACAAGTCTTGAATTTATGGTTGTAGCCATAGATGGAGATAAGGGAGACCCACATGTATTATGACATTCCATATCCAAACAACGAGGTGAAATTATACCTGGGGATCCCAACCCATACGAGGATTATTTGTTGGAGAAACAGTATTGATCCTGTGACTCTTGTGTTTTCTAGACCTTTTTGTGGTGTTCCCACCACCAGATATAACAACAAAAAAAACATTCATCCTAGCTTGTGTGGATAGTGCAGAAAAATCATTGACGATTTTCCCTTCATAGTCTGAAATTTGAGGAGAATCCTTAAAAGGCATGTGTCGAGTGAGGGTGAGGTCGAGGGTTCGAATTAGAGAAGCAAGCTTGTCGATGAGCTAGGCTTATCAGTGTGACAGACATAGTAAAAGAGACCCTTCTACATCATCTTTAAGTCGAGATCAGAAACGTGGGTCTAGGCTTGTAGATGGAAGCTCGATTGCAGTGTGAGAGTCTTCTCTTCGACCAATTTTTCCGATATCCCATAGTGAATTCAAAATTTTGTAATTGACTAATGTTGGATTTTGTAACTCACTAATACCAGTCGAATCAATCTGATGGACCAAGATATTTTTATCGTCTAACACCCAAATCAACAACACACAAAGGTGCATGTGTCATGGGAGGGGAGTTTGCCTTACCACGTAACTAGTGCCACCATATAAATTAAACAATTGCTAAACATCGATAGGAATAAAAAACACTTAAGTTCACATTGCAAAGATTGAAAAAAAATCATAAAAATCAACTAAATAATAATTTTATTTTAAATTATTATTATTAATTATTAGAAAAATTAATATATATGTTAAAATATATACATTAAAAAAAACATGTAACAATATTCTTCACCCCACTTTACCATGGACATTATTAACATATAAATAGGATTTGTTACCATACCATGGGCCAATACTATGGCTTAATAATACCACATGCCAAAAAAAACATAAATCATGTTTATATGAGACATGTTCATTTGAATGTTTTTTAACTAATCAATTTAATTAAAGAGACACAATTACATTTCATTTCAACCCACTAGTAAGAGTGTTTTAAAGTCCTACCATCCATATAATAATTATTATATATTTCTTTTAATTTATTATTCAAATATTTTTAGGCGGATGAAAGGATTTAACCTCCATGTATTATTCTTGAATAGTTTTAGTCCTACACATATCAAAGGTTGAGATTTATCTGCAAATTAGTTATGCCCTTTTTTCCTTTTTAATTAATTTGATTAAGTAAAAAACACTATTATATTAACAAGTGTCATATGAAGTGAGTTATGGTTTTTGGGGCATGTGATATTGATAAGTCATGGTATTGCAAAAAAAATTGTTTACAGATTAAAAATCTTCATGGTAAATTTAGTGTCAATTTCCATGGTTAGGACTTTTGTTCCATGTTTTTCTAAATCTACATCCGTTTAACTTATATATTAATTAATTTTATAATAATAACTAGAATAGATCCATCTTGAACACATATCTAACATGAGCCAAGAGGGATCATATATATTTAGGTGCAAAATTATTTTATAGTGCAAAAAATAATGTGTAATTTTTATTGTTTAAATTGTAATTTTCAATAGGGGTGGCATGACGGGGAGGGATTCTCTTGAAGCATGAAGGAATAATAGTTGACAAGTATGCTTGGGGATTAGGAAGAAAAACCAATGACCCAACTGAGGTGTATGGTCTCTACCTGAGGCTCCTCTTAGCCCAAAATAGGGGATTTAACGACATCACAATCATGGGAGATTCCATTCTTGTCATAACGCATTTACGTACAAGCTCCCTTGCACAGGATAATTGTAATATCCCTGGTGAAAATTCCATGTAATAAATGTTAAAAGTAATAACCATGGTTGATGGGACATGTATTCCAAGCTGAATGTTGGGAAAACATCCTAGTGCAGGTGTACACATGGTTTGTTATGGCTATGGAAATTGGCAAAGGCTATGGCTAAGGAATTAAAGTGGCATTTATTGGCATTTATTTATAAAAATAAAGGAAATTAAGAGAAAAGGAAGGTAAAAGGTCACATGTTTCATGTGAGGAGGAAATTGAACGAAAATAATGGAAAATAAAGAAAATGGAGGCCTCTTCTATAGAAAGGCTTTTGAGGATCAGTTGGTACCTTTTGTCAGTACATTTTTGGAGCTCTCTCATTATTCTCTCTCTCACTCATACTCTTGGATATTTAGAATTTTCTTGGAACATTCTTGGAGATTGTGGAAAATTGGTTATTTGGAGCAAGAAGGAAAAGGAAGAACAAGAAACCGCAAGTGGACATCGGGATCAACAACTACATCATGATTTGATTATAGGTACTGAGTTGCATGTATGTTTTTCCTCATTGGTTTTGGCATGCACGGTGTATGCATGTGGATTTTCCTAGCCTTGCCATTTACTGGACAACAATGGTATTGTGGGTTTATTTCCATTGATTGTTTTTTGGTTGGTTCTCATGATTCCTTTAGTTGTTGGGTTGAGTTATTAGTTCCTAGAGCCTTGGTTGGATAAACTCTCTGGAGCCCGATAGACAACAGTTGGGTTGAGTTACTAGTCGTCGAGCCTTGTTTGGAAAAATGTTCTGGAGCCCTAGGTGGGTTGAGTTACTAGTCGTGGAACCTTGGTTGGATAAACACTCTGGATCTTGGAAACAACTGGGGCTGAGTTACTAGTCATGGAGCCTTGGTTGGATCAAACACTCCGGAGCCCTGGAGCAGCTTGGATAGAGACCAATTCATGATGGTTGTGATGTCAAATCGTGAGGTGGAATCATTGGTTGAGGATGAGGTGGTTTGGCCTCTAGAATCCCTGGATTGATTGTGATTGATATGTTTCGTTAAGTCGCACATTCATGCTTGGAATATGTCACATGGGTGATTGGCTGAAGTGAGACTTGGCTCAACCAATCTATGGTTGGGTGGAACGTAGAAGTCCCATATCCGGTTGGTTTTTACATTCAGTGATGAAGAGCTCATTTCTATGGTATTCGATAGGAAAATATACTAATTTACGTATGGATTTTATTTCTATTGTATCAATTATATATTTTTTATTAATATGATGGTTATAAGCATGTATTCAATCGGTGATGATATATGTATCTATTCATTTTTTTTCCTGTAAATGAATATCCCATGTATCTATGGTAAAATTGATTATATGATAGCTTATGATGTAGGGGATAAATGATTCTTATCCATTCTCAGATAAGAAAGATACCCCTTTATTTAAATATGATGTTCATATCTATAGATGTTATGTTCATGCGGTGTTTGAACAAATTCCTGACATGGTTGGGTGTGTCGGATGAGTTATGGTTGATGTCGTTTCTTCCATATGTTTGTTTTAATGTTATTTAGCATGTCATGAAGTTACATGAAGTTCTGGGCAGTGACCTGGGCTTAGGGGCTGAAAAAGTGGCACAAATCTTGGAGCTACAGGCAGAAAATTTGTTATTTGGGCTTGAGCTGATACCTTAACAAGGCTATCCCATGGCTCTAGGGTCTAAAGCCACTCCATTTCCCTTACAAACCCATGGATCTACCTCAAAGGGGCTAAAAAAAAGTCCCCTCTCAAGGAACAAGGCCCTGAGAGGTTGGGTTACCTCCTGGGGATGTCAAAGTTGCAGTGTAAGGTGTGTTTTTGGTGTTTCCATCGGTTCCACTTCCTTAAGGTCATCTAGGAGGTTGAATTTAATATTAGTAGCCTCTCGTCACATGTTTTCCCCACTTGGTTGGTTACTTGGGTAGATGTGGGAGGAGGGTGCTATAGAGTGGTATCAGAGCATGGTTTAACCCTTGGACTGGATGGGCGGTGTGTTTGTCATGATTTTTTTGATTTCTTATGTGTTTCTCATACCTATGGTGTATGCTTTTGTTTTGCCCATGTTTTATAGGCCATGGTGGAAGTGGTGTTTCCATGGATGTGGTTGTGGTGTCGCTGTTAACATGTTTTCATGGGTGTATGATTGATTGTGTGGTGTTTATGTTTATGTATTGTCCATGTACACTTGTTTACATATGGCTACATATTGTATGTGCATCGCTTGTTTATGCTAGGTCACATATTGGTTATGTTATGTGTGTCCGTGTATGCTTGCTTGAGTGATGTTTTGTGTTGAACATGCGTTGGTTGTTCATGATGGGTTGCATGTTGCTTATGTCCATGTATGGTTCGTGCTTATGGTTGTGTGTGGTCAAGATTGCATTAGTGTGCATTTGGTATGGTTATGCATGGATGATTTGACCCCAAATAGAATCGTAATTATGTGCTAGTATACCATGTGTTATGAGTTTTAATGCTGATTATTATTATATATATACATGTATCACGCTGATTGGTTGATCTTTCATGAAGTATCCTCCCCAAATTACATTAAGGTACATTGATTTATTATGAATTGGTTTATCTAAAATATTTCACATTGCAGGAAGAAATCAAATATGAATAGCAGAATGGTAGATTACATAGTTTCTCCATATGATTCATATGAGAAACATGGTATTGGAAATTCACTCGATTTGGTAGATACATTGAGAAGTCTAAAGGAGGAAATAATAAGTTGCAAGGAAAACAATGATAGACTTGTACAAGCACAAGAAAAGAAAGGAGATGTTAATGCAACCATCCTCCATAGTTTGTCAGTGTTGCAGAAGCAGGGGCCACTTAGGATAAATTATGGGAAAGAGGACATAACTAATGGGGCATATGGCAGTAGGTATCCTGGTAGGCACAAGTTAGAGAGATATGATACAGTGAAAGATGGTAGGTTGTTGGACAATACGGACATGAGGAGTGATGAGTACATATATCATTCTAGTTCTGGTTCAGGTAGGCATCATGATCATCATCGATATCATCCTTATAGGAGGAGTGATCGGGGATATTTTCTGGATGGGTTTAAAAAAGAAAATCCACCTACATTTTATGGAGAGATGAAGAAACCATAGGATGTAGAGGCATGGTTGCTTGGCATGAAGAAGTTTTTTCAGATTGCATGATTACTTGGAAAATATGAAAGCTAGGATAGCCACATTCAGCCTCAGAGGTAGAGCATACATTTGGTGGGAAGATGTGAAGAACATCAGAGATATTTCTGAAGAGGATTTTACTTGGAGTGAGTTCGAAAGGCTACTTCAGAAGAAGTATCTGTTAGAGAGATACTAAGATGACAGGGAAAAGGAGTTTTATGAGATAAAGATGGGTTCCACGACAGATGAGGAGTATAATAGAAAGTTCTTGGAGTTAATGAGATACGTGCCTTACCTCAAGGAGGAGAAGGCCAAGATTCATATATTTATTAGTGGGCTACTGATTTCATTGAGAGATAGGATTGAGTTCGATGAGCATAGATAATTGGAGGAGGATATTCGGAAACTCAAGAATTTCTATGAGCAATCAAAGTGCAGATCAAAGGCAAAGCTAGATTGGAAAGGTAATGAAAAGAACAAAGGTAAATGGGACAAGAAGCGAGAAAGGATTCAAGATATGAATAACAAATAGAATGTTTCGGAAACAAATAATTTCAATACATCTGGTAGAGGAGAAATATTTTGTTGAGAGGAGAAGATTAAGAATCAGAATAAGGAACCAGTGAGGTGTTGGACTTGTGGAGGAGACCATCGTAGGAGGGATTTTCCACAATATTAGGGTGGTAGGCCATAGATCTATAGTGTGAAGGAGGAAAATACAGTGGCAGATGTTGGGAATAACATTCCTTAGATTTATGTAGCTGTGGACAACATGCAGGAGGATCATCAAGCTTCTATCATTTAGATGGACAATAAGATTTGTGATCAATTTGTTTCTATTTTTATTGACCCTTGATCTAACTATAGCTATATTAATCTTGACTTGGTGGATAAGTGTGGTCTGAGTAAGGAAATGCACATAGAATCTTGGTTAGTGTTACGAAGAGAAGAGTTCACGATTGGGTAAGAGCTTGTGCATTTGAGTTAAATGGTATGCCTACATCAACGCACTTGAACATATTTCCATTAGGTTCATACAGTATGCTATTGGGTATGGATTGGTTATATCTTCATAGGACCAAGGTATATTTCTCTTAAAAATCTATTGTATGCTTGGATGACAATGGGAAACCAAGAGTCCTATAAGGAAAAAATAAAGCCACATAAGTTAGGATGGTGATAACCATGTAGGCCAAATGCACTCGTAAGAAAGGGTGTGTACTATTTGCAGTTCATATCTCTAGTTACAAAGGTAAGGAAGTTGAGGATGAAAATGTGTTGAAATGGTATCCAGCTTTACAACAGTTTCAAGATGTGTTTCCAACAAATATTTAAGAGTTTCCACTGCACAAGGAAGTAGAATTTTCTATTGAGTTTATGCCAGGGGTAGCTCCAACATCAAAGGCACCTTACAATATGATCACACTTGAGTTGGTAAAATTGAAGTTGCAGCTGAAAGAGATGCTTGAAAAAGGGTACATTAGGTCAAGTGTATCGCCATGGGGCACACCAACGTTGTTCATGAAGAAGAAAGATGGCACTCTTAGATTGTGCATTGATTACAAGCATCTAAACAAAGTGACCATCAAGAACAGGTACCCATTACCGAGGATTGATTATTTGTTCGATCAACTGAAGGGAGCAATACTGTTCTCTAATATCAACTTGAGATCATGTTATCATCGGGTACACATCAAAGATCAGGAAATCTACAAGACTGAATTCAGGACCAGGTACGAACATTATGAGTTTTTTTTAGTTCCATTTGGTTTGAATAATGCCCCAACTACATTTATATGTTTGATGAACAGTGTGTTGTTTCCTTATTTGGACATGTTTGATATTGTTTTCATTGATGATATATTGGTGTATTCTAAAAATGAGGAAGAGCATGTTGAAAATTTGGCAGCAGTGTTGAGGTTATTGAGAGAGCATCAATTGTATACTAAGCTCAACAAATGCAGCTTCTTCTATACTGAGGTACACTACTTGGGATGCATTGTCTCCAAGCAGGGCATTGCAATAGATCCAAGAAAGATAAGGGCCATCATGGAGTGGGTAGCTCCTAAGAATGTAGATGAGGTGAGATCATTCATGGGATTGGAAGGTTTTTACATGAGGTTCATCGGGAACTATTGAGATTCAACAAGATGATGATCCTAGTGAAATTAAGTACCTACACTAGGTGGGGCCCGTAGGTTATTTTTAGGTGCATGTCTATTTTTAGAATGTTGAGAAAATTCTATTTATAGCGGGAGTCTATTTATAGATGGTTGAGTAAATTATATATATAGATGAGGTTCTATTTTTAGATGCATGGGAGAAGTCTATTTATAGATCGCATGTCTAAAAATAGAATGCATGTCGATTATTATTATCTCTTAATAATAAGTAGACAATAAATAATAATATATTCTCGTGAAGCACATGATTTCAGTTAATTGATGTGGAAAACTAGTTAGATGAAGGAATTTCGAGTTCTAAGGTTGGTTGGTGGGACATGCAAGTGGAATTAGTTGTAACTGAGTGATTCGAAGTTGTCATAGAGTTGGATGTGTAGTTATGTGGGTTGTAAATTAGTTTAAATCAGTTAAGTGAGTTAAACTCAATTGTGCTAGTTGTAACTAGTTGTAACTAAAGATACACTAGTGAGAGATCAGTGAATTAATTATTTAATTAATTCTCAAGCAGTGGTCTCACATGCAACTGAAGAAATACTATTGTTAACTACATGCATGTCAAATCCAGTGGAGACCCAGTTGAGAGATAGGTGAAAGGGACAATTTGATTATCTGTTGTGACATTAGTGGGTGCACTCATGCAACCACACACACATTGGAGATGCGAATGAGTATTGCATAGTCAAGGCAAGGTAGGATCAAATTCATTTAGGGATTTTGATCAGCAGGGATTGCGTAGTGGAGGCAGTAAATTGGCGCATGTATTTTCCAATTTTTGTATGACAGTGTGAGACGATTGTATATTGTACTGAGAGCTCTTGGATTAGAGTTTTGTATGATATTGTTTCATGATCCATTATATATACATAATATATGATACTGGGGTTTTTAGCTTTATGCTTTCCTGGTAAAAACATATGTGTTATGTGTGCTTGATCTTTCTTCATGTGTTTGCAATTGGCGATTAAATTTCTGCAAAGATTTTAGTAGAAGGATTCTGTATTTAACAGTGGCATATAATTGTTAGATCAAGAGAATACAGGAAATACATAATTGTATTAAAAATTATACATGGTATCAGAGCAAAGAAGATTGAAAAATTGAAGCAGTAGCTGAGTTTGTTGGTGGAAACAATTCGAATTTGCTGCAAGAATTTCTTGGTGCGACAGTTGAGTAAACATCAAAATGGCTTTCAATGGTTTGTGGCTAGAGTATGCAATTGAGCACAACTCAAACTACATTGCATGGAAGGATAGGATGGAGGCGGTGCTTGAAGATAATGGCTTGAAGGAATTCATCAACAGTGATGTTCCTAATCCCACTGCGATGGATGCTGCATTACTTGATGCATGACAAAAGAAAGTAGTGAATACAAGAAGGATTCTATTAGAAGGTATGAGAGACCATATTGTCTCAAGAATTCATGGGAAATCCACTCCATTTGCTATGTGGCAGGTTTTGACGGATCTTTTCCAAAGCAGTAGCGACCATAGGAAATTGGCGCTGAAGGACAAACTCAGAAAGATCAAGACGGAGAAGGGCGACAATATCCCTAAGTATCTCACAAAGTTTGTCCAATGTTGAGATGAACTGGGGAGTGTGGGAATCATGGTTTCTGGTGATGATTTGGTGAGCTTGCTCTCTTGAGACTTCCTAATAGTTGGCACATTTATCAAGACTCTGTCAATGGATGGGAAAAACTGCCGGATTGGGAACGACTGTGGTCAGATCTAGTGCAGGAGCAGTTCAGGTGGAACATCAGAGATGGTTCTTCATCAAAGCATGACGATGAAGAGGATTGTGCTTTGGCTGCCAAGGCAAGGAAAAGGAAGGGGAAGAAATTTCACTCAAAATCCGAGTCTAAAGGCAAAAAGCTGGATTTTTCCAAGGTGAAGTGTTTTCACTATCACGAACATGGGAATCTCACCACTATCTGCCCACAAAAAAAGAAGAATAAGAAGGCTGTTGGAGCTGTAGCTGGTGAGGCCCTAGCCTTTTAATTTGAAATTTATTTCTCTTTGATCCCATGCTTAGTTTTAAGCGCAATGGGATCGGTGTGGTATCTTAATAGTGGTGCTTCCTTCCACATGACGAGAGATAAGGAGATTTTCAGTGACTTGGAGGAGAAATATCTACAAATTCATATAGAGAGGAGCGATGATGGAAAATACAGTGTGACCGACATTGGTACCATTACATTTGAGAGGGATTCAGGTAAACCATTTCATTTGAAAGATGTTATACATGTTCCAGGTCTGAAGAAAAACTTGGTCTCAGTCATGATGTTGGAGGACAGAGGCTATGACATTGTTTTCAGTGATGGAAAAGCTTTCTCGCGAAATAAAATAATGGGTCAAGCCAAGAGGATAGGGATTCGAGTTAAGAATCTCTACAAGCTGGAGGTAGATGGTTGCACTGCTATGATGGGCAAGGTGTAAAAGGTAGTAAGCCAGGATGAGGGCGAGTTATGGCACAGGTGATTAGGCCATCTTCATCATGGAGCCTTGAAAGTTATGCAACAAATATCTACTGGAATTCCAATGGGAACACTTGCTAAGTTAGATTAGTACAAGGGTTGCACAAGGGAGAAGTATGCAAAGTCCGCCTTTCATGGAAAGGAGAAACATGCTTTGGTTATCCTAGAGAGAGTTCACACTGACGTGTGTGGACCATTATCGGTTTCTTCAACAAAAAAAATAGGTATTATGTTATTTTTGTTGATGAATTTTCTCGTAAATGTTGGAACTTCTTCATGCAAAAGAAGGATCAAACATTCTCAAAGTTCTGTGAGTTTAAGGCATTGGTGGAGAAAGAGTTGAGGAAGTAAGTGAAGGCTCTGCGGAGCGATAATGGTGGAGAATACATCTCGAACGAATTCAAAGAATTCTGTAGAAAAGAAGGAATTCAAAGAGAACTCATAGCACCTCATAACCCACAACAAAATGGGGTCGTAGAGAGGAAGAACATAACGATCGTGGGTGCTGAATGAGTGATGCTGCATGATTAGGGCCTACCAATGCATTTGAGGGTGGAAGCATGCAACACTGCAATTTATGTGAAAAACTGTTGCCCTCATAGAGTACTTGGCATGAGTACACTTGAAGAAGTTTTTACTGGTAAGAAACTAGATGTTTCTCAATTTAAGATTTTTGGCTCATCTGTTTATGTGCATGTGACCAAGAACACCAGGAAGAAGCTGGAGTTGATTGTTGAAGTTGGGATATTTGTGGGGTACACAGAAACACCCCATAACTATCATGTGTTTTTTCCAAATATTTGAATTAATGTGGTGCGATGGGATATAAAATTCAATGAGGAGAAAGCCATGAAATTATCGCCTGAGAGGGAGTGAGACTTGCATGCAGAGGAGGAACTACTTGTTCCCAAATATGAGTCTCTAGATGTGGATCAGCCACAGGAGGAGGTTCATGGAGTGGAGGAGTCCACTCACGTAGAGCCAAACATCAAAACTGGCAGAAGGCATACCACAGAAGCTGAGAGGCTGAAGCTTGATGCGGCACAGAATGTAGGAGTCCCTACTTCACAGCACAGAAAGAGACAATATCCTGACCGATTCACTGGATACATGGCTCTCATGAGAAAATGTATTGTTACTGAGCCATCTTCCTTTCAGGAAGCAGTGTAGGAGCCCACATGGGTATATGCAATGGTGGAGGAGTATGCCTCCATTCTCAGAAACAATGGTTGGAAGATTGTTCCAAGGACGTTTGATAAATCAGTGGTAGGTTCAAGATGGATCTACAACGTAAAATAGGTTGATGATGGGAGTGTTGAGAAATAAAAGGCCATATTTGTGGCCCGGGGCTTCTCATAGATTGAGGGGATTGATTATGAAGAAACCTTTGCACCTGTCGCACTGTATTCTTCCATAAGGACCATCCTTGCTCTCTCAACGCAGATGGGTTGGCACATTCATCAGATGGATGTGAAGACTACGTTCCTTAATGGGATTATTGAGGAAGAAGTGTACATTGAGCAGCTTGAAGAATTTGAGATCTTCAGTAGCGAGTCACATGTGTGCAGACTCAAAAGAAAGATGTATGGGTTGAAGCAAGCACCCAATGCTTGGTACACTCAGATTGACAACTATTTCATTAGACTTGGCTTCACCAAGAGTGAGGCAGATACAAACCTATACTAGATTGTGGTGGAAGGTAAGCTTTTGATCATTTTTCTTTATGTTGATGATTTAATACTGACTGGTGATGAGCAGCTGATACACTCATGCAAGGAGGACCTTGCAAAGGAGTTCAAGATGAAGTATATGGGCCTCCTTCAAAATTTCCTTGGATTGGAAATATGGCAGCGAGAAGGTGAAATTTTTGTGTCTCAAGGCAAGTATGCAAGGGAGATACTAGGTAAGTTTCACATGGAGGGAGACAAACCCATGGATACTCCTCTTCCAGGAAATTGGAGGAAATAGGATGCTACATCTGGAGAGGTAGTGGATGCTACTGTCTATCAATAGTTAGTGGGTTTGCTAATGTATTTAGTAAATACAAGACTGGACATATGCTATGCGGTGAACCAGCTTAGTCAAGTGATGGTTAAGCCTACCAAACTCTTTTGGAAGGCAGGCAAGCATGTCCTAAGATATCTCAGGGGCACATCTGAGTATGGCTTATGGTACAGACAGACGAATGAGGTGAAGTTGCATGGCTTCATGGATGCAGATTGGGTGGGCAGCTCAAAGGACAGAAAGAGCACATTAGGAGGGGTCTTCAGTATCAAATCTACAACTGTTCACGTAGAATCGGAATACATGGTAGCAAGTCAAGATGCATGTGAGGCTATCTAGATAAGAAAGATCCTCGTTGGTTTTTTTGGTTCTCATTTAGATCCTACAGTGATTCATTGTGATAATTAAAGTTGCATTAAAATCTTGATTAATCCTATGTTTCATGATAGATCTAAGCATATAGATATCCAGTATCATCATATCAGAGATTGTGTGCAGCAGAAGATCATATTGCTTTAGTAAATTCCTACGGAAGATCATGATGCAAATATTTTGATGAAGGCGCTCACTAGGAGCAAATTCGAATACCATAGAGACAAGATCGGGGTGAAGGATAATCCCTTTCTTTTTGAGAGGGAGTGTTGAGATTCAACAAGATGATGATCCTAGTGAAAATTAAGCACCTACACTAGGTGGAGCCCGCAGGCTATTTTTAGGTGTATGTCTATTTTTAGAATGTTGAGCAAATTCTATTTATAGCAGGAGTCTATTTATAGATGGTTGAGAAAATTCTATATATATATGAGGTTCTATTTTTAGATGCATGGGCGAAGTCTCTTTATATATCTCATGTCTAAAAATAGAATTCATGTCCATTATTATTATCTCTTAATAATAATTAGACAATAAACAATAATCTATTCTCTTGAAGCACTTGATTTCAGTTAACTGATGTGGCAAACTAGTTAGCTGAAGGAATTTCGAGTTCTAAGGTTGGTTGGTGGTACATGCAAGTGGACTTAGTTGTAACCGAGTGATTTGAAGTTGTAACAGATTTGGATGTGTAGTTATGTGAGTTTTAAATTAGTTTAACTTAGTTAAGTGAGTTAAACTCAATTGTGATAGTTGTAAATAAAGATACACTAGTGAGATATTAGTGAATTAATTATTTAATTAATTCACAAGTAGTGGTCTCACATGCAACTGAAGAAATACTACTTTTAACTACATGCATTTCAGATCCAGTGGACACCCAATTGAGAGATAGGTGAAAGGGACAGTTTGACTATCTATTGCGACATTAGTGGGTGCACTTAGGCAACCACACACACATTGGAGATGCCAATGAGGATTGCGCAGTCAAGGCAAGGCAAGATTGATTTCATTCAGGGATTGTGATTAGCAAGGATTGTGCAGTGGAGGTAGGCTTTCAGGAGGTAGTAAATTGGCGCATGTATTTGCCAATTTTTGTATGACAGTGCGAGACAATTGTATATTGTACTAAGAGCTCTTGGATTAGAGTTTTATATGAGTTTGTTTCGTGATCCATGATATATACATAATATATGATAGTGGGGTTTTTAGCTTTATGATTTCCCTGTAAAAACATCTGTGTTATGTGTGATTGATCTTTCTTCATGTGTTTACAATTGGTGATTAAATTTCTGCAAAGATTTTAGTAGAAGGATTCTGTATTTAACAGTGGCATATAATTGTTAGATCAGGAGAATCTAGACAATACATAATTGTATTAAAATTTCTACAAGAACTTATCACAGATTTCTTATCCGATTGCATCGTTGTAGAGGAAGGGTAAGAAGTTTGATTGGATAGAGGAGTGTGAGGCTAGTTTTGAGAAACTTAAGCAGTTGTACATGTGTTGGTATAGGTACATGTACATTTGGTATAGGTACAGGTACATTTGGTAGTACAAGTACAAGTACAGGTGTTGTTATAGGTACAAGCAGGGAAAATTTTAGGGGCGAATTTTAGCCCAAAGGAAAATTTTAAGGGGTTTTAAATTTTGGTAGGGCAAATTTTTTATATAAAACCCATTTTATATAGTTTTATATAGTTAGCCCTATAATTATTTTAAAAATAATTCATTATTAAGTGTTAGACCAACAAAATAAATGCGCTTAAAACTTAAAGCATGGAATTCGCCTCTCGATTTTCTGGTTTGGAGCTGATTTCAATGGCGTTCGCCTGAATTTACTGGGTCGGGGGAGGGATTGGAGTGATTCGCCCCCATTTTCACTAGTTGGGGCTTGGAGTTGGAGGTGCAAAAAATATTTAATGGAATTCACCCGAATTTACTGGGTCGGGGGAGGGATTGGAGTGATTCACCCCCATTTCAACTAGTTGGGGCTTGGAAGTTGACTATTGGAGGTGCACGGTGCCGGATTATATGCAGGATGCCAATATCTGGTTTCGATGCTGCATACATTGACGAGGGTAGTGCCAGATTATATGCAGGATGCCAAGCTCTGGTTCCGACGCTGCACGCATTGACAAGGGCATTAGGGCAACAATAATCGAGTTCTAGTTCCGGAGAGGTAGCAAGAATCGAGTTCTAGTTAGGGATTTAGAGTACCAATATGGTCCATTTCCCCGGTGCCATGGAGCTAAAACATGGAGGGCAACAAGGGCAACAAGAATAGAGTTCTAGTTAGGGATTTAGAGTACCAATATGGTCTATTTCCTTGGTGCCATGGAGCTAAACCCGCGAGGAGGAGTTTGGACACGCAACTGTAATTATATATATTTTTTATAAATTTGCTGAGTCCAGACTTCGAATGCTTCAAGTGTGCTGGTGATTGCTTCGGCCTTTGGCAAGTCTAACAACAACGCTCCGTAATTATTATTTTTTAATAAATTTTCCAGTTGCTTCAAAGTGTGCTGGTGAATGTTGGTGATTGCTTTGATGAGTCTAACAGTGCTGGTCAGTGGTGAATGCGGGTGCTCTGTGGTTGAATTGTGGGTGATTTTCAAGAGGTAAGCCAAAATCCAGAAGTTTACACTTGTTCCAGCCTTCTTTTAAGCTCGCAATCGCTAGAAATCCAAACTGTTTACACTTTTTATTTTCTCTACGCTTACAGACTATGTAGGTTTTGTGAATATCGTATGATTCATGCTAGTTTCACTAGTTAGCATAAGAGATTGATTACATTGGTTTCATACTAGTTTGATTGAATACAGAAACATATGTTAGAGATGTTACCCTTCGATCTTCCCCTGGTTGTATTGGCTCTAGAGTCTACATATTCTAATGACCTAAAAGAATATACAAAAACATGAGCTCCTAGTGTTTCCTCTGGTTGGATAGTTGAGTAGTAGCTTCTTCCTTAAAATTTTGAGCTAGATGAGTTGTGGATAACTCTCTACGGGCGATTGGACCTTTTTGTCATTTTAGATAGAATGAAAGAGAGAAAGACTATTACTAAATGTTTGCCAATTTAATCTTTGTCAATTACAACATGTTCATATGGCATTGAAATGGTTTGGGCCAAGATTTAGATGAAAATATGTGTAGCAATTGCATAAAGGGGTAGGATGCTATAGCTACACCAAAATTAAACTAGTATCCCACAATCGGTAGCATGGAAATCTAATTTCAGTCAGCTCAAAATAGCTTTGTAGCTTTTACGCGTCTCTAATAAGTATCTACTTAATTCTGCAATATATTTGTCTCATTTTCTTCAATGTCTTCAGCAACATAGTTTCTTCCAATGTGTCTACCCTATTGGTAGATATTTTTGTATTCATATATACTAGAGGCATATGTATGTTATGGAATGACAGACATTCTATTCTGAAATAGCGTTGAAATGTAAAATACTGAAAGATGTTAAGAAGTGAATTTCTTTAGACACGGGACAAGACAAATTGGTTTAGTTCATAACTTTACACCAATTAATGAAGCAAATATGAAATTAATGCTACTCGACCATTTGTTGATGACCTTTCCCAGGGATTCAAAATTTTGGACAAGTTTAGTTGAAATGAATAATTGTAACCACTTTCGTCAAGTTGCCAAATAAGTTGAGAAGTATCCGATATGGGTCAAGAAACAACATCCTTTATACGAGTGGTACTGGTTAGATGCTTGAAACTTGAAGCCTCACGTGTTTGGTAATTGCACCTATGTTTGTTCTAGTGAATAAATTTCAATGTAGCTATTTCATAATAAACATTGTAGTAAGCTTCCAAATAAGTTGAGAAGTTTCTGACATCGGTCAAGAAACAACATCCTTTATATGAGTGGTTAGATGCTTGAAACTTGAAGCCTCATGTGTTTGGTAATTGCACCTATTTTTTTTCTAGTGAAGAATTTCAATGTAGTTATTTCATATTTAGTTCATTTTATAATGAACATTGTAGTAAGCCACTGCAAGAAGCCTCGACTATATATTCCTTGAAACTAGTAAAAGTTCATTCATATACTTTGTTTCCTAAGGAAATTATAGTTTACATCTATGCATGGGATGCCCATCCATGAAGACGTAATCTAATATTTCATTGCCATCTCAAGAGCTGATAATCAAACCACTTATAAAATAGTACTTCAACTGATGTTACACTTCATCTAGTTTCTAGTCCAAAATCAATCACATCATGAGAACTACTTTGGATCAATTGCAGGTTCTTTTCAGTTTTGCAACATTTAGAACTGATTTTTCCAAAGTTCTCATCCCTAATATTCTTATATTCATCATTGAGCATTTTACTCTTAAGCCCCACTGCTTAAGTAAGCATTTTACGCTGGAAGCCCTACTACTTAAGAAAGGGATTCATATAGTCTATCTAACTATTATGGTCTTGACTTCAGTTAGTGCCATGCGAATATCTAGTTAATGCATATTTTCCTATGTTTAGCTTTTATCTTCAAATCATCAATGGTTGACTGAATTGATTTCTTCTCTCTAGTCTGCATGGTACTAGTTTTGTCATGCTTCTATGTTCTTTCTTCATCTTGGGATTTGACTTCATAGATCATCCTCATATTTAGTGTAGTCAATTTAAACTGAGTCCCTAGCATCCTTTGGCCTTTGATTCTCTATTTTCTAGAGATCATCATCCACTTATAAATGTTTGGCTTTGAATTTGAATCCACAACTTCATTTCCTTTATCTCAAGCCTATTCTTCAATCATTTCCCTCTTTTTTCACTGAGGGGAGACTTGGTTGGTGAACTGGGGGTGTTGCTATCTACCCACCAATGTTCAAATCCTAACAGAGACATTCTACCCCCCTGCTCTTTGTCTATGAAAGGTGCTAATTGCAACTTGAAAACATTCTCTTCTTTTAGTTGCTGAGCTAATGTATCGTTCAATTTTTTTCAGTTGTTCAGCTTGAAGTCAAATAACTTGTAAAGAATATTACTTCTTTTGTCCTTCCTTTCAATTGATTTTTCAGAAGAGTGGAGTCTAAAAACTTACCCAAATCAATGTGTGTAGTTTTGCAATTTGGAAAGAATGAATAAGTGTGAGTGATGATCATTAATTAGTTGAAGTTCTCCTAGTGACCACTGATAAATAACTTGCATGGAGAACTATAGAGTAGATAAAGCGTGGTTTCCTTCATCTTCACCAACTATTCCAATTTCTCATGTTCAATTTGTTAAACATGATCATTGAAAATATTTTCATTCACCTTCTCATTTGTGAAGGAATTGAGATGTCATAAATGTGTGTCTATTGAAGTAATGTATTCCTTGGCTTACTATATCTGTAAATCCCTTCTCCATCTATGGGAAAATTTTGTATAAGGGATTCTAGAGAATCACATATTCTTCATTGATTTAACCATTGTCCTTAGAATTATAAATTACCTACAATCTCCTTTTATGAGTATTGATGGTTTTAGGGGTAGCAAAAAACATTTCAAGAAGGTTTTCAAATGGGGTAGGAGTTTATGAAGTGGAGTTTATATATATATTTTTAAATACAAATTCCTTTAACTATTAAAGGAATGATATACATATGGCTTTAATATAAGAAAAAAGGGCTAGAAATGTATCTTTCCACAAATAAATCCAGGAGTCAAACAGAGATCACCAACGCACGTAATGCTTACATGTCTTGTCCATGAAAGAGACTACATAAAACTACCTAAGTAAATAAATAATAAGAATTGACCACACTAGTTACACAAGGAGGCTAGTCATGGTAATTCTCTAGGGTAGGGTTCTAACCCAAGATATGGGGATTGACACTAGGAAGCTAGAGTGGGTCCACCCATATATATGAAGTTAGGGAAGCTTGAGACCATGTGGCCAAGGGATAACATCATTACCTACTTATTGCTTGGTGGGCTATGTTGGAATTTGGGTAGCTCAAAGGAATTTTTGAGAGTTGAAAACCCACCAAAAGGAGTTGGTTGGGAAAGTTACCCAAGTAGTTGGAGTTTTGACCCAAAGATGTGGGTTTGGACCCAAGACAATTAATTATTTATTCTAATTTAAAAATTGTCATGATCATAAAAGATGTCTTCAAGGGGTATAGTGCATTTTATTAATGTAATGTGAAGAATTCTAATTGTAGACATCCTTCCTGTTTGGTTATGTGGTGTACATGTCTTAAGATATCAACTTCTTTCATAAAAAAATATTTGTAAAGATTTTCAAGAGAGACACTTGCAACTTTTCTTGGCTCACTGAATTGTATCAGTTTGAGTTGTGTATACATATATACCAATCTTGACATTGAAAGTCTACATAGAATTTATACTACAAATTGTATCTTCTAAGGTCACTGTAGCTAGATGATAAGCCTGGTGAGCCTTCACTCTCGGTATCCTTTATGCTTAGAAATAATACGGGGAATATCAGTTCCTATGATTAAATCCTTTTAATATACTTATGCTTAGGAGGTGGTCTTATGGTGACTAATGTCACTTCTTATAGTCTTAAAAATAGTATTTTCTATATATATTCCTAGAGTAAAGGGTCTTTAACACCAAATTTGATGTGACATACTACTGTAATATTAGTGAAATACTTTCTTCAAGATGATGACATGAAGGAGAGTGATGGCTCAGTTTATAATTATTGGATTTGAGTTTATTTTATGCATAAAATGGGTTTCATTCCTTTTGAAACAACACATAACATAAATTTATGAAACAACACACAATTCAAATATTTTGGAGTGATTCCAGGGCATGTCAAGTGTGCTCAGAACTTCAATATATATCCCAAGAATTTTGGTCTAGAGAGAGATTATTTTCCACCTATTCGGATTCTTCTAATGGATATTAGGCTAGGACCTTCATTTTTCTGCCTTAGGTTACCAAATTATCCTTTCAGTCCTCTAGAAAAAAAAACATCTCTGCCATTTTTGGTAGTGTATGCCCAAAATAATTGAGCCTTAAGCCTATATAATGTTATTTCCCCATCCAAAAAAATCCCATGGAGGTCTCATCTATATGTAAAATAGATAAGTTTAGCAATCTAACCCCTCACAAAAAAAAATATTTTCTAATTTCCTAAAATTAGTGTGTGTCCAGACTCCAGAACATAGATACCGTGTTTATTACAAGCACAACTTTCTTTATGATTTGTATCATAACCTATACAATGCATCAGGGATATAATAATGGATCCATCTTTGGATCTTTGAAAATTTAATTCAAATTTCAAAGTATCTTCTCATAGTGAGACAGGGTATGCATTACTTGTATAAGCCTACAAAACCAAACGTTTAACACTTTCCATCACTGGCGAGTTTTGTTGGGAACAGGAGTTTATGATTTTTAGCATAACCTTTAAACGACATAAAGGGTATGCTAATGGATCCATATCTGTCTCTATGAAAGTTCATTTCAAAGTAAATTTTCATATTGAAGCAGGGAATATATTTACTTGTATAGGGCTATAAATCCAAACTGTTGACACTTTCCATCACTGGAGAGGTTTGTCAGGAAGAGAAGTTTCAGTATAACGTTTTGAGAATCACTTTACCTCAGCAAAAAGAGAAATCGTTTGCATATGTGATATGAAAATGGAGTGGGATGATTATAATTTTGTCTCGTAAGTTCTCATGGTTATGTATCTTTATTGGACGCAAGTCAAAATGAATGCTTTCTATTGACTTTATTAAAGATTATTTTATAAACAATATAAAGCTATTTTGTTGCAAATTGGTTCCAGGGTTTTTTTCTAAGATATATCTTAAAACCCATACAAAAAAAATAAGAAGCCCATAATTATGTCATAAAGCGGCGAAAACACTCAATGATAGTAGGGTGCGATAGAGACAACATAGAGTTTCATAGTTTGAAACTTAGATTTAAATTTTACACATAAGTGAATTTGGGTCTCTGTTAGTTGAATGTGTCCAAATGTGACTGCATTTCTTATTCTTTGATTGTCCAGGTGGTGTGAAAATGCACTGGAAGCAACTTATCCCCCTTAAAGCCATGCAGTTCCCGTTTTAGGTGTTGGCGATGAAGTTGCACCAGCTGAAGGTTCTCAACCTGGTTTACTTGGGATAGTCCAGGACACCTTGGATATGCCGTGTTTACATGATGTTAATATATGTTGAATGCATTTTGTTTAGGAATTGATATTATCATGTTTTCAATCTTTGTACATTTGTCATTTGAAATGTGAAAATCCTAAATTGAAATTCCTAGAAAAATCCTCGGTGTGGCCATAGAGTGAAGTTAATTGTTTGTTTGAAATATTTGTATGCAAGAAATATGAGCTATATTCATATTTAGATTCTTGATCAAGGTGTTGTTGGGATATTGTCACTCATTAATTGTGGCTAACCTTAGGAATGATATTTTCTAGAGTGAATCTTTTATTGTAGTTGCTATTGGCATTAGGACTGCTTTTGTGATAACTAACTTGTTCAATCACAGAACTAATCATGTGATTGGGGATATCAATCCATGGTTGCAAGATGAAGCCTTGGTAAGTTTTTATTTGGTAGAAGATGCCCCCATTTTTGAATGATGGTATAGTCTATTGAACAATGAGCTCTCTTTAAGTATATGTATCTAGGGGTACTACAAAACATTAGTCAAGGAGATTGAGGTGTAGTCCCCATGCTCCTGTCGAACTTATTTAGACTAGGTATTATAATTTTAATTACATTTTCACTCTGTTTTTCCAATTTCATCCTATATATTTCATGGGGGGCTTGGTCACATGTGATCACCCACCTAAATATGTATTTTATAATTATAACCTTAGGAGACTTGGTTAAAGATGATCACTCTCCACCAATGTTGTACCTCTATAAATAGATATTCCAATGAAGAGAGTACCATAGGTGCACCTTGCAACAATCTCCTCTTTACTTGCATGCTCAGTTTCTTGGGTTTCTCTCTTTATTATATGCAATTATTCACATTGCTAATGTGTGATCGTACCAATATCAAGGTCTCTTTAGCGCTTTTCAATTTCAAACTCATTGGGAGTTTTCTTGCTTGGAATTCTCCTTTAGCTTCCCACTCCAAGTGGTTAGAGCAATTTCTAGGCTTGTTGATACAACCAGTTCTTATATTCAGGCCATTAACAACATGCATCATATTTTTTCTCAGGTTTCCCTCGTCCTTTTTGCATATCCACTTTTTTAGAGTTTTTATTTTTGCAATTTTTCATAACTATTGTTTTTATTCGCAATTGGTGTAATCATTGGTCCTTTTGGCCTATTCTATGTTTTTTTGATACATACTGTTGGTTTTTTGTCCATTTCACTTAATAAACCTATAGAAAGGGCCCATTCTATTTATTAAACAAGTGTAAAGATACCATTCCATTGATTTACCCTGCAAAGGGTCCATTCCACTGATCAAACCCCTTAGATGATTTAATGCTTGAAATTTCTTTTTCCCATGCCTGTTCCATGCATGTAAACTCAAATCATTGGCCCACCTAGAAATGTGGCCCACTTGGTGTCTTATTGTAATAACACTCTTAAAAATCCTTAGCTCCTCGTCAAGCTCATGAAATATTACTTGCAATGATTCCAAATTGTTTTGACAATTGTTCATCTAGGAAAATTAAAGGAATTTGCACCTATGATTAAATCATAAATCATTAGGGACTTGGATTTTGTGTATATGTGAAGTTGTTTCTAGCCTATGCTTGAAAACTACCTCATAAGGAGCTTTTCCTTCATTTGTCCTTGCAAGCCATTTAGTCGCTAAAACCATCCTTGGAGCATGGATGTTAATTAGCCCAAGTCCTCCATCTTCTCTATGGTGGCTGTAAATGTCACTAGTAACTGACTAGTTGCCTTTCTCCTCACTTTTATCATGGAAAATGATAGAGGATATGTTTCAACTTATTATAACCAATTCATCAAGGGAAAGATAAGTAAAAGAATCACTAGTAAATGACTAGTTTCCTTACTTTTATCATGGAAAATGATAGAGGATATGTTTCAAATTCTTATAACCAATTCTTACAACTTAAGGGAGAGGCGTTTTGCAAAGGATGATTAAAGTTAGTGTAATACTTTGTTGTTTTGTTTAAAGCTTTCAAGTGTTCATTAGGTGATTTGGAGATATGAATTAATTTAGTGGAAATTTTTATATATTTTACATTTGAATGATGTTCTTTGTTTTATAGATGATGAATCATGATGTTATTGTTTTGTGTATAATGATTTATTTTTGCTTTTGGGCTTGGGCCTTGGCACAACATTTTAATAAAAAAATTCATAATGGTTTTTGTGAACATTACACTTATTTTACTTTGAAAGCTACTTACAAATATAGTAATTCTCAACTCTTGGAAACTATTGATGCAGGTTTCTAGATCGATTTGAAATTTTACTTCTAGAATATTCAGTTAGATGTCAAAAGCTAATCTTGGGAAGAAACTATCAAGGAAAATGGATGTATTATCATACTTTAAAAAGCCTCAATCCAAGAATACACATTCTCTTCATGCTTCAAGCTCCTTTGAACAATATGTTACTGAGAGGGATGTTAACTCTTGTGAAAAAGAATTTGATATCCATATGATGGATGAAATAATAGGTTCCTCAAGTGACTAGGGTGAGATAAATGCAGTTTCAACAGAAATTAGTGATGAAAATGTTAAATATATTTCCTTGGAAGGTGACACAAACCATTCGGAAAAAAGCCTAGTGGACCATAGGGAGAAAATTCCAAGATGATTGGGTCTCAAGTTTTCCATTTATTGAAGAAATACCTCCTAAAAATGAGGATTTATGAGAAGTTAGATGTATTGAGTGTAGTTGAAAAAGTTGCAAGGTAGTGAAATTTCAGATGAAGCTAGATACAATAAAAAAGCATGCAGGAAAGGTGTATGAAAAGAAAATTGTAAATGGTAAAGAGAAATCTATTGTCAGATGGAAATATTTGGAGGAATGTCGACATATCCAATGTGTGGAAGAATACAAAAAATATTTAATAAGTAACAAGAAAATTGAGGCAAGTGGAGGAACCATCATATCTCAATTTGAAAAGACGATGGAAAGAAGTTTGTTATCCAAGGTGATACAATTGAGCACTGTATTTCACATCTTATGTAAAGGTCATCCTATGATATATTATCCAGATCACATGAAATTTCTATCTTTTCTTCACGTGCCAAAATTTCCATCTTCTCATTGGTCCATAACTAGTGGTTGGGAATGGGAAAGATATCTAGCTCAAGTAGAAATGATGACTTGAAATAGGAGATCACAAATGCTAGGTTTTTGGTGTTGTCTTTGGATGAGGTTATGGCTATTGATAATAATTCATGGATCTACATGAGAATTTATATGGTTAATGACCATATTAGGCATTCCTTTCTACTTGGGATTAAAAATATGAGAGAGACTTCTACAGCTGGAAATATTTATGAAATTTTTCTTAATAGTTTGAAGGAAAGTGGTATGGATCATTTAAAAATTGCAAAAAAGTTGGTATGTGTTGGAGCAGATGGAGCATCGGTAATGCAAGGACAAAGGAATGGTCTTTGTATTACACTACCACTATCAGATTCACCATATATTCTTAATATTCATTGTATGGCTCATAGGACGAATCTTGCATTTAAAATAGTAAGCAAGTTTCTATCAGTTTCAAAAGTTGAAGATCTTGTAAGTGAGACTCATGCATACTTTTCTTGTAGTCCCAAATGATATTTAGAGTTTCAAAAATTTTCAGATGGTGTTACGGATGGAAAAAAACTACTGAAAGATGTTGATACAAGATGGATCTCATTAAATGGACCAGCTCAAAGACTATGTAGTGAGTTCAAATATTTGGTAGGGTTGATGTATGAAAATCGATACAATGTAGACAAAGCTCAAGATCTTCTTTTTCGACTAACTGATATAGAAACATTCTTGACATTGGCTGGAATTCTTCCTATGCTACATGAAATGAATTTCCTCATGAAAATGTTTCAGAATTGCACAATGATATATTGCTGAATACACAAATGCAAGAAAGTCAACATGTCTTGCATTGGATAATTTGTATATGATGCGAGACTCTTTTACTGGTCTAGAGTTTACAAGTTGGACTAATATCATCAATATAGAAAATACTGAATTTTTTTTTGACGTTTGATGAAAAAGGGATACTATGTATTGCAATGTGTGGGTATATGGTCCCCTTTCATTATATTAGTAACATGGGATGAATCACCAAAGATTGCCTTGTGTCAAGAGACCAATTTGATAATATTGTGATCTCAATGAGACAAAATTTGATAGAAATTGCAAGATCACTATCATCGGAGATAAGAGAACGATTTCCTCGAGATTCATTGTTCGAGGCCATGTGTGTGGTATACCCTCAATATTGGAAAAATTGTCAATGTCCAAGAAATTTAAAAGCCAATTTTCAAAAGAGATTAAAATGTTTAGTAGACCACTTTTGCAAGAAAGGCTCGATACATGGAGAATAGATTGAAGGTATTTAAGATTCATCAAATTGTATCAACAAGGTGGACTCTTTGCTGAAACAATGTGGAAGCAATATCCTTTTTTGGAGAATCCTAATGAAAACAATGCTATAACAAGATTATGGACTTCTTTAAGTGCTAGCCAATACCTGCAAGAAAACATATTAGAATATTTCAAATTAGCAGATTTGTGTCAAACCATGATTTTGGGATCAGTGGAGGATGAAAGAATGTTTAGTGCACTATAATTCTTGAAGTCAAGGTTGAGGAAAAATCTTGATAAACATGTGGATACATGTTTAAGATTATATGTAACAAAGTATGACATTAAAAATTTTCCATATGAAATAGCACTAGTGCTTTGGCGATCAAATTGTGATAGAAGGGGAGAAAACAATATAACAAATTTATCTAATGAACTTGATACAGAACATAATGTTTTAGAGGCTCATAATGATAGTACATCTGGAGAATATCATGTTCACAATGTAGAAAATGATGACCAAGATGAGAATTGGGAAATTGAAATATCTTAGGACTCTTATTTTGGTATACGTGTTCCATTGATCATGCAAGATTACTATATGTCAAATTCAGGTAAAAATGGGTTCTATATTTTGTATTTTTCATTGTAACATTGCAGCTACATTTATTTCATGCGTGTTGTTTTAAGATTGATGTTTCATATTTAATCCTTACATTGTTTGTTTCTTATTTGTGACAGGAAATGAAGCTGGATTTGATGAGGCGGGACCAATTCATTTTCACATAGATAGTGTCTGACTAGGATTAAATGATAAATAACTAATTTAACAAGACTAACGCAAAGCATCAATGGGATAATTCAAGTACATGAAACTACCTTAATGTCTAGCTCTGACATCTTGGAAAATTTTAATGGTATATATGTTGCTTGTGTTTGAGGAATTTTGTTGAGTTTCGAGTTTTATATTTTCTTGGAAAATAATTATTGATATTTGGAAAATGTGAGATTTTATATTGGTATTGGAAATGAAGCTGGTTTTGATCTTTGATTGGAAATGAAGTTGGGACCTATTTCTTTTCACATAGATAGTGTCCTAGTATTAAATAATAAATAACTAATTTAAGAAGTCTAACGCTAAGAAACAATGGGCTTATTCAAGTACATGAAATTATGTTGATGTCTAGCTTTGATATCTTTGAAAATTTTAGTGGTTTGTTTGTTGCTTGTTTAGAGGATTTTGCTGAGTTTGAAATTTTTGGTTTGTTTTGGTCAAAGATATTTTTAGTCCCTTGAATGCTTATGGTTCTCATATCATGCATAGATCAATAGATCTAGTTTTATTATTATAATCATTATTGTTTTATTTATATATTTGGTGGTTTGAGGAAAGCTATTTTATTTCCTTTCACTTTGTGGCATGATTTCGACATCTTCACCTTTTAGAATATAGTAAAATATTTTTCTTATTATAGATTTTTGTTGGAAAAGAATTATTGATATTTGGAAAGGGAAATAAGCCCTAGGTAGCTAAGCAAAGAGAAAAACGATCTATGTACTAGGTTCCTGCGCATTCATCGTAGGAGACCTATTGGCATGAGACCGACATTCCTTTTATGCAATTACACTTTTGATGCCAAGGTGAAGTTGAGTTCGCTGACTTGGGAAGAACAGTGGTAGTTGATCATAATGCTAAGGATATTAGAATGTTGGTTTCACAAACAACTAACCATTCCACCAATGCCGGTGGAACCAAATGAATCGCATCAGCTTATTATGATTCTTTCTAGATTGCTCAGGGTGAAACCGAGGCTGTTTTGGGAAGCATGGAAGGTAGCAGTGGTTGCCTAACATTTAGTAGCAAGGTATTGTTATGTTGATTGCAGATTCCTAGAATATCTTGAAATATTATGGTTACACGAGGGTCAATTGTTTGACCTTTCTAGTGACAGTCATATTCCTAGATATTCCTGGAATCTGCAATCCTCATAAGTTCAGCAATTAGTACAATAGCATGTGTTTAGTTTTAAGAGGTAACATGTTTAAATCAAAAATCACTAAATACCCCTTCCTAGATTCACATATGTATTCCTTAAAAGATTTTAATATTCAAGTAACTCTTTATTATTGTAATTAACTACAGGGAGAATTTTTTGGGTAGTTTGATTGTCTACTGGGTGTTCTATGTAAATGAATGAGTGTATTCATGTCATTTGTGTGCAGGAGTTCTTGATACAAAATGTGCACTCTCTTCAGGAATACAAAGGGCACACAGACAACTTTATTTTATATCTTCTTCCTAGAACACCCTATTCACATGCTGAATATACTCTAAGTGATCTGTTAGATTTTACTAGCATTGAAATATAGTACACTTGCTTTCTGTTCTTATAAATTTAAGACTATATGTTGTTGTGTAAGCAAGAGGTCTTCTTTACACATTGCAGTATACTAGTTTTCAATACATTACATCTTCTTCCTTCTTGCTCTAGACATATGAAAAATACTTGATCTCCTCCAAACAAGTAGTAACTTATGGTGAGATAGTGACAGTCACTCCTCATAGGCTAAGAGCACTGCAAAATGCCAAGTATAGATTCATAATATCCCAATTCTTAATTTTCCTATTATTTCAAAAATTTATTAATGTATGTAGGATCTAAACGAATTTTGTGTTGATGAAGGTTTATTACATACTTGGAGATAATCCTATGAGGATGTCATACATCGTTGGATATGGTTCCCTCAATCCAAAACTTATTCATCACAAAGCCTCTTCTCTTCCCTCCAAGGCCAATCATCCTCAACCCATTCCCTGCAAAGAAGGCTTCTAATCTCTATACAAAAGTGCACCCAATCCCAACATATTGGTGGGAGCTGTGGTGGGAGGTCCAAAAAACATGGATAGGTTTACTGATGTGAGAAAAAATTATGATCAATCTGAACCTTCCACCTACATTAATGCATCCTTAGTGGGTTCCCTTGCTTATTTGGCCGAGAGACTGATGTTAAACTTCTGAAATTTCTTCGTGCCAGAGATTTTAGGGTGAATGATGCATTCATCATGTTGTAGAATAGTGTGGCATGGAGGAAAGAATTTGGTGCTGACAGTATAGTCGAAGAGGATCTGAAATTTGATGAGAATCTGAATTCAGTGGACTTCATGCATTCTTATGATAAAGTGGGCCACTGTGTGTGCTACATTGCTTATGGGATTTTTCGAGACAAGCAGTTCTACCAGAAGATCTTTGGAGACGATGAGAATCTGAAGAATTTTCTGAGATGGAGGGTCCAAATTATGGACAAGGTCATGAAGCTCGTTGATTTCAAGCCTGATGTTGTCAATGCCATGATTAAGATCACATATCTTAAGAATATGCCAAAGAGAGAATTGAGCACCGCATCAAACTAAATTCTTCCAATTTTACAAGATAAATACCCAGATATGGTAGCAAGAAAGGTATGTAACTGCTCAAAAAACATTTTTTTTTCCTTTTCCAAGCTTGCCTATAAAAATATATCTGAATGAATTTAAATGATCAAAAGGATGATGTTAGATGTCCTCGTATATCTGGCGTCTTGAGAATTTTGGCACACAAAAAATTGTAATTTCTGATGCATCTCTATATATTTATTAAAGTTATATATATATATATATATATATATATATGTATACTTAACAGGAATAAGAAATCTAAGATACCTTTGCGTAGATATGATCCTGTGATTTGAAATGGAAGCATGATAGAGATGTGCCCTGGATTCCTGTTTTAATGGTTATTTTGATCATTGATCAGTTTTAGGCACCCTGATCCGTGATTTGACACAAATATGATCGACTTTCTTGATGAATCGATTACAAACCATGACAATGTTAGCATCCCTATAATCTCTTAAGGCATTTGCATTTGAGGAATGAAATCTTCCAATTTCATTACATATCTTAGTTCACACCTGAATTTTGATCAACCTACAGTGGCATGTTTATTGTTTTGATAACCTACCTTGAATGACTGGCTATGATTGTACTGGAGCATACTTCTGATCAGTTTAAGTAATGACCTAAGTGAAGACATGTGTTACTTTCTCTTGGCATATTTAAGTTGAAGAAGTGAAAGGGCATCAAAATTAAGATCTCATCATTTGCATAGTAGTTGTGTTGTCAAGCAGTCTCACTATATACAATAGCTTTATTTTATTGCAACAGTAAGCCTCAAGGTTCATCATTGCCCTGCAGCAGTTGCTTAAGACTATCATTGCGGTGTTTTGATACAACACCCTTGTGAAAATAACCTTTTTTATGACAATAATCCTAAAGTGTTCATGATAGTACTCCTGTGGGCCTAACTGAAGTATACCTGTGGTGAGTAAGTTCTGAAGATCATACAGTTTCGCTAAGCACAAACATCTTCTAGAGTTTGCTGGCATGATATTATAGTCATTAAAATTTAACACTCTCTTGAATGAGTGGTTTGCAGAACAAGGCCAACAACTTGAAGGGATCCTAAAAGGCATCAACAAGCCTAAACCTTGTGGTATACTGTTGATAGCAAGAAGCTTCAGAACAAAAAGGCATCATCACACTTAAGGTATAATTCTCATTGACACATGCAAAACAGAGAATAGTAGGCAGGTTGCTTCAGATGCATTTGATCAATGTATGATACTAGCTAATATAAATTGAACAGAGACTTTAAGTTTGTTTGAATAGAGACGTTAGAGGCACCACTGAGAGTGATGATGACAATAATCAATAAGATAGTAAATTTGACTTTAATTACTAAGAAATCTTGATGATTTGAGCAATAGAAATCAGATTGGCTAATCGACATAGTGTTTTTAGGCAATGAAGTGTAGGAGGAGTGTAGGAGCAGTGACTATGGACATTTGGAGCAGTGGTGGTGGCAACTGCAGTTGTGAATGGTGGCAATAGTTGCAGGCGCAATAATGGTGTATGGTAGCAACCATTCACATCTTTGTCTAGAAGTTGGAGCATTGCAAGTTCATGCAGCACCTTTATGTTGGCACCTTTGGGTACCCCTTGGAAGTCTGGCAGCTAGGAGTAAAAAAGTGCATGGCACATTGGAGCAGTTCCTTGTAACAATCCTTATGAGCATGAAAATAGAGGTACCTTGAAGAAAGTGCATAAAAATTTTTAAGTCTTGACAAGCATGATAAGCAGAAGACCCTGATTTTGGCATCTTGGTTGGGTAATCAGGCTCTTTGATGTAGTACGTTAGGAAATTATAAAGAATGGTCTTGTGGATATGTATTCCTGAATGTGAAGGACCCCTCCTCATCATGGATTGGGGAATTTGATGCATTGGTAGCATTCATCTAGCGTTGAAGGATAATGCAACAGTTTTGGGATAATCTCATGAGAATATTTCTTCACCCTGGTTGAAGAAGGACCATGATGATTCTTCAGAATTTTCCTCTCTGACCTAAAGCAAGCTTCCTAGAAGTTGGTTGTTGCAGTTGCATCGTGGAAAGTCTCATATATCGTATGAGGAGCTCGTGATTGAAGGCTAGATGATCACCTAAAGAAAGGCCTCAGAGGGAGCTATAAAATACCTAGCAAAATGACCCAATGACTTTTATTTCCCAATGATTATTGATAAAAGAAAGTCATGACAGCTGAGTATGATGACACTGATGATGGCTTGATACATACCTCTGTTACCTTAGATGTTGCATGATTATGATTAATTTTTTTGGTACATGAACCTATGGGTCAATAATAGGAAGGGGGCAGATTGTAGATAGCTTGATGATTATGTCAAGTGGACAAGATATGTCATTTTGATGATGTCTACCTATCAGATGACGACCCTCTCGTTTATCGATTTAAAGTTAAGATGGAAGACCTAGACTTGATGTACTATTTTTTGCGCTTAAAGATCTGATGAGATGGAGAAGTATATATATATATATATATATATATATATATATATCCCAACAAGCAGCTATCTAATATATGAGGCTCATTCATAGATCGATTCGAATCTTTATAACAACACATATGGTAGGTGTTTGTCAAGAATCACCTGGGAGCCCACAATATATATATATATATATATATATATATGTGTATATATATGGATGGTAGGTGTTTGTCAAGAATCACCAGGGATCCCACAATATATATATATATATATATATATATATATATATATATATATATATATATATATATATATATATATATATATATATATATATATATTGTGGGATCCCTGGTGATTCTTGACAAACACCTACCATATGCCTCGTTATAAAGACTTGAATCGATCTATGAATGAGCCTCATATATTAGATAGTTTATTTCTGGGATATCTTTGTGATTCTATTACCTATGGTCGAAGATACACTTCCAATTCCATGGATATTCTGATGATGGTGTGATGGGTTGAAAGAGCACAACAAATCAGAATTCCTCTATATTATTACAATCGCCTATTTAGGGAAAACAAAAAACAAGAAATACATAGTGGCTATTTATTTTTTTCGAGATATTATATAATTTCTGTAAGAAATAAAGTTAAATATGTATGCATTTTTGTCAACACGGGACATCATAGAAAGGTGGAAAGTGTTTTTTATTCCAGGCACATTGATGAAGCCATTATATCTAAGCACATTGATGAAGCTGTTCTAAACTATTATCAACATTGCCTTTGTAAGTTAAATAATTATGTTTATAATTCATAATAATCATCTCACTATCACTATTATGTTTAGCAACACACATGAGTATTGCTTCTCAAGGCAGTGACATAGAGGAGCATTGTTCCTTAATGCAGTGATACAAAGGAGAATTATTTCTCAAGCCAATGACACAGGAGTATTTCCAGCTCTAAGAAAGGTCTTCTTATGCTTCCAAACCATACTGTTAAAGAATATTTTTTTGGGGGTTTTTAGTCTCCTTTAGGACCTTAAACATTGATGTATTTTAAGTGCAAGTTGGATTGTGTGCTTATTATGTTGGTTTTGATTTTTATGCCTTGAATGTTGTGATGGAATCACCACTTCAAGATACTGAGTCTATCATCATAGAACTTGAAATTCCATGGATATTCCACTATTATGTTAACCCTTCTTCACATGAGTTTCAGGTCTGCATGTTGAATATTCTACTTATGTAAAAATGTTGATAATGAATGTCGAATCATATAAAAATTGAGCTTATCTCATGGGTGTCGAGATAGTCATCACATGAATATGAGGTTTTTCCTTCATACACATTCTAATACTACCATTTTAAGATAGTTTGAGAGAAGGTAAAGATCTTGTCCCAAGAGTTCCATTCACTATAGTCACAAAGACACCACACCCATTACATCATGAAGATATTATAGGTGTCCCAAGATTTTTATTGAGAGACCAAACATGTTTGTCACCTCTAGATGATAGAATATATTCTTAGACAGTAATTATACACTAAGAGATCAAATGAATGTTTAATATATTGCCACATTCATCCTAAAGAACATATGTTTGTTAAGAATGTCATGTAATATGAATTCTATAATATTGTTGAGGTTGTTTTTCAATATGTCAAGAAATATATGTTTAGGTCCATTCATACTTTTCAGACATATGTATCAGATCTTTCTCCAAACAACCACTCAAATAATCACCATAGGAACTTGCATTTTGTTTACTTGAATGTTGGAAACTGAGGCATCTGAATCCACAAATTTAATTTGTTATTTGAATATCAGAGGCATGAACTCATATTTACAAAATATAGGATGATATTAAATTTTTTTGAGCATAGGATTTGTATCTAGAAGCAATGAAGTAGAAAATCATGTAGGCACTTACATGATACTACAACGTATTTCTTAAAATGATACTTAAGGCTCCATTGGATTATATCAAATGCAATTTGTTGGTGTAAGGATTTTATTTACATAAGTCACAATGATAAAGCAATAACCAAATCTACCCATTCAACATAAATGATAAAGACACTCAACTACAAGTTTCAAAGCAGTAAAGAATTCATAAATTTTGCCACATTTGAATGGATCTGAATTTTATGGCAAGCATATGATAAGATCTGGTCTTTGCATCCAAGGCATCAAATTCATTTAGCATAACATGAATGATTTTCAAATTTGACGGAACACTAAATGTTTTTAGGTACTAAATTTTAATGTTTGTTTCTATTATGTGATTAGATGGTGAGGTATATTTCTAAACAAAAATCCATTTTTGGTAAGGATTTGTTGGAATGTCTTCTTAGAATATTTCTGTGCAGAAAAATTCACTGGATGATATGTAATTTTTAAGTAATCTTGGTTGAAGAGCATATTATATGCTGATGATGTTACCCAAAACAAACTCTATGCTTCTTTATTTAATACTTTATGATCTGTTTTCCTTTCATGAACTTTTGGGATCCTTAGTCTGGATTTGTCAACTTCTATTGGACATAAGCAAATATGTGCCTCCATTGGTTAAATTTCATTTTCAAGCATCAATGTTTTGGGGCTTTCACATTTTTTGGCAATGAGTAGCTACATAATTATTCTTTGTCCTTCTAGAGAGTATTAATCCCAATTTGTAACTTTTTATTTTGAAAAATATATTTAGATATTTGATGTCCAATGGTACTTCCATTATGCATGCAAAATGGTCCCTGCCACTCCCCTGGTCTATTAGGATGAAAATTGCATTGGGTGCATCAAAAGGTCTGACATTTCTTCATGGAGGGGATGAAAGACTAGTGATTTATTGGGATTTTAAAACATGCAATATTTTTTGGATTCGGTTTGTACCTACAACTTAAAAATTATGAGATGGCTCAGTGTTAAACTTTGGATTCTCTTAAGTCTTTATGGAGAGATATGTACTTGGTGTGAGAATACAATGCCAAGCTGTTTGATTTTGGACTAGAAAAATATGGACCTGAGGGAAATCACCCATGTTTCAAATCGAGTTATGGAAACATATGGCTATGCTGCTCCACTAGAATATGTAATGGATGGTGAGAATTTTAACCAGTTTAAAACCTGTGGCAACAATATCTTGGTGAGGAAATTTTAAGATTGATACAAATCAACAGGATTTCTATCCTCTTTAAGGGTCTTGTCTAGTAAATGGGGCAAGTAGCAAAACTGACAAGTTTGTTATGGGATAATTTTTTAGGTCTTGTCCTATTGGCCTAATGTTGAATGTAGACTAGCCAATTTTCAAGACTTAGGATAGTTTATATGAGGTTGAATTTTCCTTAATTTATGAAAAAAGTATCTAAACATGCATACATCTCCTAAACTAAACATGTCTTTGGTGATACATGTTTAAGTTGATCTCAATGTACTATTCATTGGATTATCTCTTATTCTTGACTTACAGATTAGCACAGGCATTACCTTTTCTACATTGCCTATTACTGATGTGAATTTTAATAAAATTTCGCATAGACATTTCAGATATTTACAAAGATAAACAATACTAACTGAGTCAATGATTAAGGTTGGAAGTCAGGACAGTTTGCAAACTGCATTTTTGTTCAGTGTCTGGATTGATGCATCCAACAATAATCCTATTAAACACTTTAGATTGAGAGTTTCTTATAATACACAATTGGCTTTCTTCAGTTCATACTATCTACGGTTTTAGCTTTACTAGTTCACACTCTACTGTTTCAGACATATTCCAAGCTTCAAAATCACTCATCTCCTACCATCTGAAGCTAAAATGAATAATTGCCTGATGGAGAACTTTAGATAAATTGGAATATCCGATATTGTGCATATAGGATGCTCTTTGTAGAGACCTCGATCAGTGGGAAGGAGGGTGTCTGATGTGATTGTAAAAAGTTCCTAGATAGAGATACTATTGCAAGGGTCTCATGGGTGGAGGTAAGAGGTCTCCTCAAGATCTCATGAATTTGCATACTGAGGTGGCACTGCTCTCTTCCTGTAACTTATTTCTTATGTGTGTGACCTCTACATAGTAGGGAGGTGATCATCCTATTGTGTGGGTTGATGGTAGTTATTCTAAGGCTCCTCCATTTGAGTCTGTTGTGGGTGGAAAAGATGACAAGTAGAATTGTGCCATGATTGGATGAATTTACAACATCAAAACTTATTTATTCAACATACCAAAAAATCTATTGTTTCAAGTGATACTATTTTTGAAGTCATATAAGGAAGCCTCTGTTGCCTGCATATGAGATAAAACCTTTGTACAGTGCAAAACTTTGTAGTGATATCTTTTGCTATATTCGAAGTGTTTTCGTCCACTTCTAACATCCAAATCTACAATGCATATAACCTATAAAATTATAATATAACTTCATGCATTGCAGTGCTCTCTCTAAAAAAGGTTCTGATAAATCCCTAAGCTCAGAAATATTTCCTTCACTGAAAACTATCAAGTCTTTGCATCTGAAAGAATTTGAATAGGAATAGTTTTCCTTCCCATAAAATATATCGGTCCCCATTTTTTTACCATATTCTTCATCTCATGGATCTATTTGCAGAGTAGTAGGGAGTTATAATAATTCTATAGAATCTAGATTTACATGACAATATTTTTTCTAGAGTTTTCACTTCATGGATTTTTTGTTAGGGGTTTGTTTAAATTTGAATATTCTGCTGCCTTCATGATCACTAATAAAACTCATCACCACTACTACACATGGGATCATCACTAGGAGCTACATAAACATCATTTGGCTCAGAGTCCGAGGACTCCTCAAACTCCTCTCCAATCTCAATATCAGTGCTAATAGTAGCATGAGCAACAACACTACACTTAGCAGAACTAGAAGAATACGTTTTCCAAACTGCACGAGAACTACTTCCCTCATGAGTCACCATGTTCCATGCTTGGTCTTAGTGGTTTGCTTCCTTCAACTCCTAGTTCAACTACCATATCTTCATTGGAACCGACACCCCAAACTCCACTAGACAATGATTCACCATTTTGTACTAGTGATTCGCCATTTGTACTGGTGATTCGCCACGATTTTACAAGATAATATAATATTGTGAGAGATTCGCCAAAAAAATTATATATACATATTATATTATCAATAAAATCGCCTTCCATTTTTCCTATGTATCATGGGGATTCGCCCATTTATTATACATATAAATTCAGGGGGGTTCTTAAAATTTTCCTTGGGTACGGGTACAAGTAGTGGTACAAGTACATGTACTGGTATAGGTGCAGGTGTACAGGATTTGGACTACCGTCTCACAATAGATGGATTGGTTAGATTTAGAGACATGATATATGTACTGGACAACACGAGCTCAAGAAGGTGATTTTGAGGGAGTTTCATCTGAAATCATATTAGGGTCACCCAGGCTACCATAAAAAATTGACTGCAGTGAAAATATTTTACTGTTGGCTGAACCTAAAGAAAGACGTGGCATAGTTTGTAGCCAAATTATTGGATTTTAAGATGGTTAATGCAGAGTGTAAACATCCAGGTGGATTGATACAACCAATTGCGATTACAAAGTGGAAATGGGAGGTCATTTCCATGGACTCCATCACGGTTTTTACGAGGAAAGTTAGACAACATGATTCCATCATGGTTGTGGTGCAAAGGTTTACAAAGGTTGCAAATTTCATTCTAGTGAAGAATACATACTCAGCTAGTGATGTAGCACAGGTGTTTATCCGATACATAGTTAGATTTCATGGTGTTCCGAATAAGATTATGTTCGACAAGGATGCAAAGTTCACTTCCATGTTTTGGAAGGAGTTGTTTGTAGGTTTGGGCACTGAGATTTCCTTCAAAAAAACTTATCATTCACATATAGATGGACAGACTGAGAGGGTCAACAGGATATTGGAGGATATGTTAAGGATGTTTGTGATGCATTAGCAGGGAAAGTGGGAAGAGCATATTCCACTGGTAGAGTTTGCTTACAACAACAGGTATCAAGAGTAATTGAGGATGATTCCATTTGAGGTATTATATTGTTGGAGTTGCAACACTCCTATGAGTTGGAGTGATCTGGTTAACATGGTACTGATTGGACCATATATGTTGGTAGAAATGGAACAGGAAATGCAGGTGATCAAGCATAACTTGAAAGCAACGCATGATAGGAAGAAGAGTTATGCAAACAAGAGTAGGCTATTCAAGGAGTCTTAGATTGGGCTTCAGGTGTACCTGCGTATCAAGCCCAGGAAGAGCTCCTTGCGGATTGGATTGTGTGCCAAGCTAGCACCAAGGTTTTGTGGCCCCTTCAAGATTATTGAGAGGTTTGGACTGGTGGCCTATCACCTCGCATTTCATTCCATAGTGAAAGTACGTGACTTTTTTCATATATCATTGCTTAAGAAATATTTTAAAGATGTTGATCATGTTAATGACTGGTCTATATCACAGGTAGAAGCAGAAGGAGATTTCTAGCCAGAACCACAGTGCATTTTGTTGAAAAAATATGCTCATGCTCCAGAATCAAGAAATAGATAAAGTTAAAGTGCAATGGAAGCACTTTGGGCCCAATGAAGCTACATGGGAGATGACATATCATATGCGGGCTATGTATCCTTCCTCATTTTCCTATGGAAGCACTTTGGGCCCAATGAAGCTACATGGGAGATGACATATCATATGCGGGCTATGTATCCTTCCTCATTTTCCAGTTGAGGCAAAGCAGTATTGGTGTGATGTTGGTTTTTGTTTAGCATATGTTTTGGCGATGTTTTGGTATATCTTTAATGTGATGGTTGGATGTATGTAGATATGTATATGGATGTAAATGTTCCCATGAGCTATGTTATAATGCTCCAATAAGCGGTATGGTGTGATGTCATTATAGTTGTCATATTGTTGTGATGTGATGTTGGTTTGCTTTTGAGCAGGGTGATCATTGTAAATAGTGCAACAAGCTATGTTATAAAGCTCCATAGGCAATATGTTTGCTTGTCAATGGTGTTGTCGAGGTATATGTGTGATTGAACATCGGGGATGGTTTCCCCCAAGGGGGAGGGTTCTGTAACAACCCTGGTGAAAATTCCATGTAATAAATGTTAAAAATAATAACCACGGTTAATGGGAAACATATTCCAAGTTGAATTTTGGACAAAAAATCCTAGTGCGGGTGTTCGCATGGTTTGTTATAGCTAAATAAATTGTCAAAGGCTACGGCTAAGGCATTAAAGTGGCATTTATTGGCAATTATTTATGAAAATAAAGGAAATTAGGAGAAATGGAAGGTAAAAGGTCACAGGTTGCATGTGAGGAGAAAATTGAAGGAAGATAATGGAAAATGAAGAAAATAGAGGCCTCTTCTATAAAATGGATTCTAAGGATCAATTGGTACCTTTTGTCAGTGATTTTTTGTAGCTCTCTCATTATTCTCTCTCTACTCATACTCTTGGATACTTGGAATTTTCTTGGAACACTCTTGGAGAGTGTGGATACTTGGTAATTTGGAGCAAGAAGGAAAATGAAGAGCAGGAAAGCGCAAGTGGACATCGAGATCAACAACTACAATGATATTTTATTGTAGGTGTTGAGTTTCATGTATGTTTTTTCTCATTGGTTTTGGCATGCATGGTGTATGCATGTGGATTTTCCTAGCCTTGCCATTTCCTGGAAAATCATGGTATTGTGGGTTTATTCCATTGATTGTTTTCTGGTTGCTTTTCATGATTCCTTTAGCCATTGGGTTTAGTTATTAGTTCCTAGAGCCCTTATTGGAAAAACTCTCTAGAGCACAACAAGCAACTGTTGGGTTGAGTTACTATTCCTGCAGTCTTGGTCGGAAAAACACTCTTGAGACCTAGGTGGGTTGTGTTACTTATCCTGGAGCCTTGGTTGGAAAAAACACTCTGGAGCCCTGGAGAAGCTTGGATAGAGACCAATCCATGATGGTTGTGATGTTCGATCGTGAGGTGGAATCATTGGTTGAAGGTGAAGTGGTTTGGCTTCTCGAAGACCTTGATTGATTTTGATTGATGTGTTTGGTTAACTCCCACATTCATGCTTGGAATATTACACATGGGTGATTGGATGAAGTGAGACTTGGCTTAGCCAATCTATGGTTGGGTGGAACGTGGAAGTCCCATCTCTGGTTGGTTTTTACATTCATTAATGAAGAGCTCATTTCTACGCTATTCGGTATGCAAATATACTAGTTTATGTATGGATTTTATTGCTATTGTATCCATTAAATTTTTGTTATTAATATGCTAGTTATAAGCATGTAGTCGATTAGTGATGATGTATGGATCTATTAATTTTTTTTCCTGTAAATGAATATCCCATGTATCTATGGTAAAATTTATTGTATGATAGCTTATTATGTAGGGGAGAAATGATTCTTAGCCATTCTTAGATTAGAAAGAGACCCATTTTTTAAAATCTGTTGTTCATACCTGTAGATGTTATGTTCGTGACGTGTTTGATGAAATTCCTGACATGGTTGGGTGGGGTCAGATGAGTTCCAGTTGATCTTATTTCTTCCATACGTTTTTTTTTAATTTTATTTACGCTCTCCTAAGGTTACAAGAATTTCTAGGTAGTGACCTAGGCTCAGGGGCTGAAAATGTGGCACAAATCCCAGAGCTACAGGTGGAAAATTTGTTGTTTGGGCTTGAGCCGCTACCTTGAAAAGGCTAGCCCGCGGATCTAGGGTCTAGAGCCACTCCCTTGCCCTTACAAACCCGTGTCTCCACCTCAAAGGGGATAAAAATCAATCCCCCCACAGGGAACAAGACCCTCGAAGATTGGTTTACCTCCCGAGGATGTCAATGTTCTAGTGTAAGGTGTGATTTTGGTGTTTCTGTCACTTCCACTCCCTTAAGGTAATCTAGGAGTTTGAATCTCATATTAGTAGCCTCTCTTCACATGTTTACCATGGTTGGCCAGTGACTTGGGTAGACGTGGGAAGAGGGTGTTACAATAATAATCTAAACCAAATGCTACAACAAGTTCAATATATCCTCCTCTCATTTTCTAGCTCTCATACTTTTCATATCCTAAGGAACCTAAACTTAGAGGAAGATATTATGGAAAGCAAGGATTTTTTCTTGGAAGAAAGGAAAACATTAATCAATGGGGTGGTTGGTTTTACTCCCATCCCCTAACTAGTGACCATGATGACCCTCTCTAACGACCGCCCTTCTAGACCCACCAATAAAAGGAACCCATTGATCATTTTCCCTAGCCCCACTACAAATTTATCATTCCCCTCCACCCCTTTGATCAATAAATTCATGACGTCAACCCACTATCCCTACCCACTCAATTGCATGATGATGCCCTCCCACCTTACCATGATGTGAGGCACTCTTTCCAGTCCCCACATGAAATTCCCTGGGAAGGATTTGCAGATAAGTGTGGGATCATTCTTGTCCTCTCCATCATCTAAGGTTTATCTAAGGTCCCTTCAATGGTTCTTCATGCAAACTCTCTCAACCTGCGAGTTGCATTTACTCTCGCTAGCTCAGTTTAGACCACCCAAATGTTTGATATTCAGGCTGCGTGATGCAAAAGTCCCCTCACTTAACAAAATTATGATGGAGCCACCTTAGGATCCTAGTGGCTCATATTTCACTCTTTAGCATCGCACGAGGCATTTGCATGGTAATTTCCATAAATATCATTATGGTTATTTAAATTCTCCCATTATGTTGGTTGGTTATAGGTCTGGTCTAAAGCTAGCTTGGATTTGGCTTCACCCTCTCTGTGAGGTGAAACCAAGAGAGTTGACAGGGTGAAGCCAAGAGAGTCTTAGAATAGAGAAAATTTTAAAATAGTTCTTGGAAGTGCCTCTATGTTAGGGTGCACTCAAACTAATCAGAGAGTCTTGCAGGTTGAAACTCCTCGTAGTTGCTTCAATTGTTCCATTCTAATGGCTTCCCACCAGTCCCAGATCAAAACACTGTGGTTCAGTCTTGGTGGTACCTTCCCTCACAAAGAAATTGGCTCGGAAAAGAGGAGCTTGACTGGGAAAGAGCGAGTCAAGGGACCAATCAAGCTCCTTTTCCTTCACCGTTGTGTTTTCGTTGCACTTCAGTGGTGTCCTTTCTCCATAGATTTTGGTTCCTAGGGTCATCGACAAGCTCTCTCAGGCTGGGTGGTGAGAAGAAATTTCAAGAATTTGGCCATGGACAAGACATATCCTCTCTTTGCACCCTCGATCTCCTTGGTCTATGACCAATGCATTAGCAAGCATGCAAATATGAGGGTTGAAATATTTGACCTTAAAATTCTGTTGCATCAACGAAATGAGGCTGCTAATGAAAATTTGGATATCATATAAGCCAAGAGCAAGAAAATTGCTCGTTTGGAGGATGAGTTCAGGGCACTTTGGAGCATGATAATACACCTCTAGTTATCGGTGGCTAGCCTGAGCACCCATCCTAAATAAAATATGTCAGGCTTTGACTTAAATCGCCTGACAGATCCTGATTCCTAATCTACATGTGTAATGGCCAAGTTTTATTGTATATTACTTCGATCACAATTTTGTTGGGTCTATACTAGTATAATAATAAGAGTACTGTCATTTTTTGTAGTTAGCACTAAAAATTGGGCATGGCTTGGCTGTTTGCATCTGCTGATATTGAAGCCTATTGATGTAATTGAATTGTAAATCTCCCGAGTATTTTGCGACGTCCGGGCGCATATTTAATTGAAAATTACTCATTGTTGTTAAAAAAATTAAAAATTGTACTTTTCAATGTTATAGAGATTACATAACATGTGTATTGAGCCATTTTATTAGTACATTAAGTTTGTTTTTTTGTTATGAACATATTTTTAAGTATACAAAAATATTTTTTTTGTGAGCTTGGCAGGACTACATCTTCATCATGTCCAATATATTAGCACGATAGGGGCGGGAAATTGAACCAATGACTTCACATGAAGGAGTACCTTAATAGAGCACCTGATCACCGTCTATCCAAGAACTGTGGACTAAGTATACATAAATATTAATTCATATTAAAATATTTTATTCATAACTTACATTGGATATTTTATTCTATACAACATTAAAATATTTTCTTTTAACAATTTTTTTCCATATATATATATATATATGAAGTTGATATCAGGTGTTAAAATATTTTTGAAAAGAATAAAGTTTAAACATCTTATTCACATTTTTTTTTAATTCTATTTTCTTTACATGAAATTATATTAATTATATGGAAAACTAATTAAATATGCATAACATATTTTTGTTTCTTTTTTATTGTAGCCTACATTTCTTTTCTATTTAGAGAATATTTTATTTTTATTTTAAGAGCGAGGAACATACTTACACATTGCCTTCACACTTCTGTTATACATTTCCTCACTCAATAATAATTTAAAATAAAAATATAATTACGCCGTAAGGCGTTTTTATTTGAAAACAACTTTCCTAGCTGCCTTTCTGTCGTAATTTGTGCCATTAGATCCTTTGTAGATGATTGGATCATGATCAACCATTGATTTGAATTGTGGCAGTTGAAAGTTGTGACAGTTGCTAGGCAATTGCAAAATTTTCGAAAAGATTGATTAATGAATGAATAAATTTCACAATGTGCATAGTCCCGTGCATGCGTACTGGAGGTGTTCAATTCACCATTAATGATCGTTCGTACTTCGAGCTTTTTCTGATCTCGAATGTGGGCAGAGCAGGGGATATTAGCACGGTGTCTATCAAAGGTTCGAAAACTGGATGGCAACCCATGTCTAGGAACTGGGGAGCTAACTAGCAGAGCAACTCTGGAAGAGAAACTTGTACTTCAATGGACAAAGCCTGTCCTTTTAGGTGACCATCAGCGATGGCAATTCCATTATCTTCTACAACGTTGCTCTTTCGAATTGGTAATTCCAACAGACTTTTGCAACATCGCAGTAGTTCAATTGATTTCACGATCCTATGTTTTATTTCACTATATTTTGTAGTTGTTTTATGACCACTACCAGAATTCTATAAAAATTCTCCTAAATTAGTACCAAAACTTTTGAAAATAACTCTGAAAATATTCTGGGTGCTTGAATGGTGATAGCAGAGGCGAGCTTGATCATGAATATTAGTTGCAGCAGTCCGTTGCTCTACCTATAACAGTTGTCACAGCCTCAGCCAAAAGTCAGTGGCTGAAGTATCAAACCGTGTAGACTGCAACTTTGTATAATCTGGTTGTGGACCTTGTCATTCCTCTGTAAAGAGTGAGATATATCATATAGATAGATAAATATCCATATGATATTCTTCTTCTCTATATTTTTGAGCCTAGCCGTGTCCCATTGCTCTGTACATTCGTAAAGGGTACTCTCCATTTTTAAGGCTTGGATAATAAATGCATGGTTTAGTTGAAAACCAAGTGATGAATTTCGAGAAATAAGTACTGTTGGAGTTTGGAAAGAGAGTTTTGTTTTCTGACAATCACCACCCATAATGTACCACTCCAATGGCACTAGGGAAATCCAGTGCTGATTGATCTTTAATATAATTGTGTAGATATGAAAAATAAAAACAGAGAATTCTAGAGTTTTATCTAATCATTTTATAAATATGTATTTTGTCTCAATATAAGCAATCCAAATAAAGCCTGTAAATTTCTCCATTTTTAATGTATTCTTGTTTCTAAAGTCTGTCTCTTTGAATATTTGGCTTTGCTTCTATATATGTTGTGTATAAGATAATTTTGCTACTCTGATTCCCTTCCACTGTTATCAGAGCTAGTGCTATACAAACCTGCTCAAGAATCATAGACTGCTGGCGAAGAAATCAGGGAAGCTCTATTTGGATTCGTGCCTGACCTTACCGTTGAAGTAGTTGTGCTGAAGAGCATTACCCTAAAATGATGAGAAACACCAGTCTCTCAAATAAAACGTGTTGTAAGCTACCGTGAATATTTGATATGCAAGATTTGGAGGAGTCATAGCAAAGCCAGGTTCATGGAAATTTGAAGTAGTTTTCATGGGTATAAATTACCAATTGCAAAATAGTTGACAGGCATGCAAAAATATTTTTTTGGACATATTAATTCAAATATAAGTAGACTAGTAAAGTCCTTTTGTTTTTTTCCACCATATCCATGTTGGAAATATTGAGAGGGGTGGGGGGGGGGGGTGTGAATCAATATTCCTTTCAATGAGACCATTATTTAATCTTCAATTATTATCAGTGTCTGTACAATGATAGCAGCAAACAAGAGGAACAAAAATGCACACAGTTTTTAAGGTGGAAACCCACTCTGGGACAAAAACCACCTAATGCTTTTCTAATAATTCTTTAATATTCAACTCCGATTGAAAATAAAGCTCCAACTTCCTAGAATATAGAAAAGCATTCTTCTCCAGCTCCCACTGGATGGACGCTCCAATGCCCGAGATTCTTCAGTAGTCAACTGAACGGATGCCCCAACACCCAATGAGCTACAACTCACCCTAGCACCACCCTACCACCCTATAGAAGAATAAAATAAGAATGGACTCCCATACCAGGGAAAATGGTCCACTTTACAATGATATAGAATGATGTAGAAGAAGAATATATACTAGACCATAACCCCAACTTTGACACAACCACCTAATGATGATCCTAGACCTCCCAACACTGCCTCTTCAACGCTTGGCAGATAGACACTAGTACAATTTTTACAATAATGTATTTACAATGACTACATACAATGATACCTTTACAATGATTGTATGTAGTGCTACCCACTTGAAGACTTCATAAGATGAACTTCTTACTACTTTTATGCACCTTGGTTGCTGCTCTTGTGATGCTACCCTCTGCTACACCTTGCTTTGCTTTACTTTCGTAGAAATTCTGGTCCTTTGCAACCCTTAACAACACATGATCTAGATTTTTCTTTCCTTCTAGGAGCTCAATATTGAATCTGGTGTATCTCTGTTATTTCAGATCCTCAATATTTGATTTTTGGTCCTATAGTAGTCCTATGAGTTGTATTTCTAATGCCACAGGTCTGACCCAATTTGGATTCTTCAAGAGAGAGTTATACGCAATCTCTCACAATGCCCTAATTATGGACTGTTTCAACAGAGCACACTTCTATGGTGTGGCACATGTTAATGTTTCTTCAATTGGCTTTGAAATTGATAGAGAAAAAAGTAGACTGTGCACTATCTGCCACCTTTTACGGAATTCCAATCTGATACTTAGAGAGAGAGAGTTATGACGAATTTACCAAGGTCACTTCTTTGAGATGAATTTTAGGACCCCGCAAAAACCCTTACTTCCACAGATCATATTTCCAAAAATATTGTGCACCTTGATCTAAATTTTTTACAGCAGCTTCCTCATGATTTCGGCTTCGCCTCATAAAAATTTCTGCTTCTGAACCTTCGTAGAAAAAAATTTAGAGCGAAAATTCGACGATAACCTATTTCAGATGGCGAAATCCCTTACCTCAGGAGGAAATGAAGATCACAATTTATATAAATGCTTAAGTTGAGAGGGGCTTCAACAAGTGAATGTGGGAGGGATTTTAGGAGCTTAAAAAATATTAATTATGACTTTTCAATGACCCATGCCCCAACCCCATGGGGTTTTAGCCCACTAACTGGGGGTACAAACTTCAAACATGAATATTTCTCAAATTGTGAAGAATTACATGGCATGCCATATATCAACAGAAACATCTCGACAAGTGGAAACCATCAAAAGAATTATTGACCCAGGATATATTAATTTGATAGGTCAAAATTCCTGTGTAATATTGGGTTAGCCCCTGGTGCTGCTTGGATTGACATCAATGACAATCGCTGATCAACAATCCATAACATTTTTCTATCAAAATTCTTGGAAAGGATTCTTTATTTGATTGCATTTTAAAGTGAGTCCTTGATTATCGCATGCAAAAATAATAAAATATGGTGTGAACGACTTGTGTATCTTGCTACATGAGGGGAATCAATTTTGGCTTGTTATTTACAAATTTATAAGGTTTAATAATTAAGTTCTCTTGGCTCATAAGTGGTGTTTCGTTTTTTTGGGGTGAATTTTATTGAGAATGTACATATAATATTAAGTGATATGTCCTTAGCTTTCTCTTTATACACACTTGTCATTTAAAACTTCTAAATTTTTTAATTTGATTATCAATATTATTAGGTGGATTTTACTCACTTAATTTCCATATGATATTTTACAATATTCTCAGTAGTAATCACATATAAAAAGTTGAGTTGTCAAAAATAGTTATGTGGTTTTTGTTTTTCTAATTAATTTGATTAATGAAAAAAATGTCACATAAACATGTATTTTTATTTCTTGGGATTATCGTATTAATAAGTCATAATACTTTAACAAAACTTATTTACAAATTAAGAATCTCCATGATAAGATCCTAAAAGTTAAGAACCTCGTTACATGTTTATTTTTAAATATATATATGTTTAACTAATATAATAATTCTTTTTATAGTAACAAAAATAATAATATTTTAAAATAAATTTATAATTTAATTATTTTTGTATTTTTTTTTTAGTTTTGACAATGTTAAATTAGATAAGTATTTGGAGGCATATTTTCATTTATTAACTATTTAAATGATATGTTAAGCATATAAAGTACATAACTACTTTTAAATAAAGTTTAATGTTTGAAATTTGACAATACAAAGACTATTTTAGAATATTATGTGGATGTTAAATATTAATATCCACTTAACCTTATTAGCCTAATAATAAATAAGCATATCACTCTTGCATTTTAACAATTAAGAATAATTGAATATGTTCCCAAACTAAAACTCCTCTAAAAATTTATTAATTTATTGATTAAATAATAAAATGTATTTTAAAATAAATATTAATCTATATTATTTTTTTATTTGTGAGAGGGGTTCTATAGTGCAATGTGGAGAAAATTTTGTAGTGTCCATAAATGAGTGAAAACATTTTATTGACTACTCATTCTTTAGTGTAACTCTACATCAAAACGATGGGCACAGTGTTCAACATAAATAGTTTGGGGTTACACTTCATCAAGGGTTACTTCATTACCTCTATGTTGAGGTGTGGAGTTTAGCGGTATTATATATATATATTTATCACTTCATAGATATGCCATTGGCAATGGATACTTTCAAGGATTTAATATCTCACATGAAATTGTTGCTTATGATTTAATACAATTGAATAATATTTTGTTTACTAATTTGAATTTATCACATGAAATTGTTGCTTACTTATCACATGAAATTGTTGCTTATGGTTTAAGACAACTGAATAACATTTTGTTTACTAATTTGAATTTATACCTTAAGGCGTTTCCTTTGCAACATCTGGTGCAATTGGTAGTTTAGTCAACTTTTATAATTTTTAAAATTTTAGTAAAGTGAGATGTATTAGAAGTGTTTAAATGATTATTATGGATTCATATCTATGATTTTTTACCATTCATTTAAGTTATATTGTTGCACAAGTTGATAATTAAATTAAAATTCCAACATGCACACCACACAAACTCAACATCTCCCTTTCAACAAACCAAATTAATTAAATATATATATATATATATATATATATATATATATATATATATATATATATATATATATATATATATATATATATATATATATGTATTTTTTAAAAATATGATTTGAATTTAAAAATTAAAAACCAATGTGTGTACCCTGAGCTATGTTATTTTGGAATAGGGTTTCCAAATTTTAACCTAATTATAAAACTTATTAGGTGGATTGTAAATATTTATCCTTCATGGAATATTCTAAGATATTCCTATAGTATACACAAATCAAGAGTTAAAATCTATCTCCAAAGTAGTTATGTTCTTTTTTTCCTTTTAATTTAAAAAAAATCATATAAACAATGGACAATGTGATATAAAAAAGTATGCCTTTTTGGGTGTGTGGTATTGATAAGCCATGATATTGACCCATGGTATTATAAGAAACTTATTTATAAATGAAAAACTTGTATTGATAAAAAAATAATATAAACATTGAACATGTGGCATATAAAATTTGTATCGATAAGTCATGATATTGACCCATGCTATTATAAACAAGTTTATTTATAAATTATAAATTAGTATTGATAAGTCATGATATTGAACCATAGAATTATAAGAAAACTTCTTTATAAATTAAAATTCAGTATTGATAAGTCATGATATTGACCCTTGGTATTATAAGAAAGCTTATTTATAAATTAAAATTTTTCATGATAAGTGTGGATGAAAATCCATAATTAAGAATCTTGTTACATGCTTGTTTATCATTTTTTTAATGTATATATGTTTAATAAATATAATGTTTTGATGATTATTATATATTGATCTTATTATACATTGATTTTTTCATTTACCTCAACCATTTAATTCATATGGTTGCACTAGTTAATATTCATATAAAAATTATGTCAATTGATGTAGAGTTCAAGTGGTTGCAAGTAGTGGAAAGAAAAATACTAAGACAAATATTGATTGATATGAAATCTAATTTTTTTTGAGTGAAAAAAACTAGTATGATTTTTTTTGTGTAAGACAAAATAAAAGAAAGACAAATATTGATTGATATGAAACCTTTTTTTAGTGAACACTAGTATGCATTTTTTTTTTTTGAGTAAGACAAAATAAAAGAAAGACAAATATCGATTGATATGAAACCTAATTTCTTTTTGAGTGAAAAACACTAGTGTGAATTTTTTTGTGTCAGACAAAATAAAAGAGATGTTGTAATGTCCTATAAACATTCTGATTTAGTTAAAATATAATAAAAATAAAAATAAACTAAAATAAAATAATTAATAATGATAATTATCAACAAAACATTTTGACTCAATCAAATTACATAAAAATAAAATAAAAAATAAAAAATAATATTTATAATTATAATTAGTAATAAAGTCAACCTAAGTCCATCTTAACTATGGATTTACCAAACATAGAGAGAGGTTAGATCTCTTGAGATGCAAACCTCTTTTAGAGTGAAAAGACGGGTCATCTCTTGAGACACAAACCTCTTTTAGAGTGAAAAGGGATTTGATCCCTCTTGGCCCTTGGTAGATCCAGAGTTAAAGATGGATCTAGATTGGTTTGATCAAATTGAGATGTATTAGAAACATTTAGATTATTATTATAGATTTACATCTATGGGTATTTACTAGCCATTTAATTTATATTGTTGCACTAGTTGATAATTAAATTACACACTACACAAACCAACCAAATTAATTAAAAAATAAATATATAATATATATATTTTAATATTATTTAATTTCAAAAATTAAAAATATGGAATATTTTAAGATATTCTTATAGTTTACACAAATCATGAATTAAATTCTCTCCAAAGTATTTATGTATGTTTTGTCCTTTTAATTAAAAAAGATTCATATAAACAATGAAGAAGTCTCATATAAAAAGAGTTATGCTTTTTTGGGTGTTGTGATATTGACCCATGATATTACAATAGAACTTATTTATAAATTAAAAACTTGTATTGATAAAAAAATCATATAAACATTGAACAAGTGTCATATAAAAAGAGTTATTCCTTTTTAGTATGTGGTATTAATAAGCCATGATAATGACTCTTGTTATTATAAGCAAGTTTATTTATAAGTTAAAAACTAATATTGATGAGTCATGATATTGAACATATAATTATAAGAAAGCTTATTTATAAATTAAATTTTTTCATAATAAAGTGAGATGAATCTATATAATTAAAAATCTTGTTATATGTTAGTTTATCTTTTTTTTAATGTATATGTGTTTGATAAATATAGTATTTTGATTATTATTATACATTGATGCTTGCCATTATCTTAACCATTTAATTTATATAGTAACACTAATTAATCTTCATATAAAAATTATTTCAATTGATACAAAGATCAAGTGGTTTCAGATGTGAAAACACAAATATAAAATTATTTCAATTGATACAAAGGTCAAGTGGTTTCAGATGTGGAAACACAAATATTGAAACACAATATGTTTTTTCAGTGGTACCAACCTTAAAAGTATATTGATTGATACGAAACCTAATTTTTTTTTTAGTGGTACAGGCCCTAAAAGTGACACACAGATTCCAGTAAAGACAAAACAAAAGAGATCAGATCTACAACCTTGGGGATGTCGTGTGATATAAGTATTCTATTTAGATGTCACAACATGTGGAATTCCTTGTATACTCGTGACTTGATACCGAGAGTCTGCTGTTACAGTCGATCATCATACGTATAGCCGGAATTTGGAAAGTCACATCCAGATCCAGAGCTGATGAAGGAATTAATGTTCGTTGGCTGTATTCTCGTATACCTGATTTCACTTAAGAGCGTGTGTGGTAGCGATTCTGCCCCATTTTTGCCGTCACTACAGTCCTCGTGATGGCAGTTAATGCAACAAGAATCAGCTGCAGATTGGGGCCTGTTGAGCATTTATATAAATAATATAGGTACGTCGTTAGTGTTAGAGTGTTTGAATAATTTTTTTTTTGTGCATTTCAAATCTTAAAATTTGAGAATTGTAATCCAAATTTTTAATCTGCCTAATTTTATTAATCTTGTTAAAATTTCTATTATATTTTAAATTAATTTATAGATTTCTTACTAAACTAAACTAATTTATAGATTTCTTTTTAAACTAAACTAATAATATGCTGATAATATAGGCTACGCCTCATGGACAGAACAGTATTGATGATCTCTTTTCATTCATTGACTGAACATGTCCATTTCAACATCCTGATATAATTTAATAAAATACTAACCATTTAAACAAATATTGATGCCGTGGCCTGCACTTAAAAAAATAGGATTCGACTGTTCAAATTGGTGATGTGCTAGGTTATACTTCAATTTTGTAAATGTGTGATGAATAAAGAGTATAGATTGTCTGACTGGCTTTATCTGGACCACAGTAAGATTTTGATGGCATGTATACATGTACCCAGATCTAATGATTGGACACAACCAGGCCCCTTAGATAAGGGGGCACTTTAAGCACCATGCAATAATATAATCAAAATAGATTAGGATAATGTGATATTCCATAGAAAGGCCGAAAAGAAGCAAATTAATATTTTTAATTTTATGATATTTAAAAAAATAAAAATTTTAAAATATAGTTTAATTAAAATTATGGATTTTTAGTGTGTAGGTTTTTATAGTAATTGAGTTTGGAGTATGCCTTAAAAAATATTTTTATTATGAGTTTTTTTTTTGGGAAATAAGGAAACAAGTTAAAGACGAAGATCAAGAGGCATTAACAATGATGTGTCAACTTTTAACTTTCATTCATGGATAACAACTAGTGATGGTTGTCCCCACTATTGATTTGACAAGTGAGTTATGATAAGTTTTTAGTTTGTGTAAAAAAAGTTGTCATAGTTAAGAAACATGATGGAGAATACTTTTTGGAACACTATATAATCTTGATGAGACACCCAAAAAGTTTTCTTCACCATTTTTTTTAATAATTTTGTTGAAAATTAAATGCAAATTTGAAAAATTTGTAATGTTGAAATGTTAAGCCTATACATGACCACCTCCAAAGACATCAAATGTTGAAGATAATGGAGAAACTTAATTAGAGAGAGTCGGTTCACCAGAACCTTAGATTAAGAGTTTGTTCCTATTTCTTAGGTATTGGTTCTAACTTCCCTCTTTGTTGTAAGCTATATATTGTTTGATCTGTAATGAGAATGCAGACATGCGGATGCAACCCCTCTTGGTGTAGTCTCTCAGAGTATAGTTAACCAGTACTACTTTCATTAATTTAATCCTGCCATTTTTATCATGGTCTCAAAGCTTCAGGGTCGAATCAAAGCCAGAGTGCTTTGATCCCCGTGAGTATCTAGGCAGCAGAAGAGAAGCCCCTGATGACCTAAGGGTGGCCTGAGTGAGGCTGTTTTTTTTTTTGTTTTTCATTTTGCTTTTTATTTTGTTATTTTGTTTTGTTTTTGTTTTGTTTTGTTTGTTTGTTTGTTTGTTTTTTTTAATATTTATTTATTTATTTTTTTCTGAAGAAAACGCCGATCAACGCGTTTGTGAGAGGCACAGAAGCACTGATCAGCGCGGATCCGTGCGAGAGAAGAGTGCTGATCTCTGAAATCAACTCGGACTCAATTGGAAAACCAATGCTGATTTTCCTTTTCCTTATGTGGATCTTGCCCAATGCGACTAGAGCGGAATATGGATGATTGTGGAGTGTCGATTGAGCTAGTGAGCTTGTGAAAGAAGAGCCAGTGCGCTCGTGTTGGAGGAGCCAGAGAGCTTGTGCTGTGGAGCGCCGTTGAGATCAGTGGATGAGGAGCGTCGTTGAGCTAGAGAGCTTGTGTTGGAGGAGCCAAAGAGCTCATGCTGTGGAGCACCGTGGAGCCAGAGAGATCGTGCTGTGGATTGTCGATTGAAGCCAGAGAGCTTCTGCCTGTTAAGCCAGAGAGATCGTGCCTGTAGATCTAGTGAGATCGTTTCAGAAGAGTCATTGAGTCGTGGCAACAGAGGTAGTGGCAGAGCACTGGTTAATTGTGAGGATCACTGCAAGCGTGATCCATGATAGAGGAGCTCGTGAGCTCGCAGTAGAAGAGGCCGTGGTGGAGTAGCCCGTGGGACCGTGGTGCAGTGTGTAGAGCAGCCTGCCAGAGTGGTCGAAGATCAGGTAGATTTGTTTCTTGACATTGTTTTTTTTGTGGATCTGGGGTAGATCCATTTGTAGATTCGGTTTTCTATAAATTGTTGGAATTCATTTTTTTTAAAAGTGTCAAGATGAATAATCTGATGGAAGTATACTTGAACGAGAGAAATAAGCTCGATGGTTCCAATTATTCTAATTGGAAATTCAAGTTACATACTATGCTGGAAGGGCATAGTGCATGGGGGATCATAAATGGCGATGAAGTGAAACCTACAATTGCAGGAGGTGCAACAGCTGTGACAGTAAAAGAGTGGGAGAAGAGGGAGAATAAGGCAAAAACGATGTTGAAAATGTCAGTCAAAGACTTCATCATCCCTCACATTAGAGATTGCAAGTCAGTGAATGAGATTTGGACAAATCTCAAAGATCTGTACGAAATCAGAAATACAAATCGCCTACTATTGCTGAAAAGCAAGATTCTCTCCATCAAAATGGAGGAGAATGAAATAGTAGGTGCATTCATCTTGCACATCAAGGACCTCAAAGACAAGATTGGCGATATATGGGAGGCTGTAAGTAATACTGATCTAGTAAAAATTACTATGAATGGTATGACTGACAACTATCAGATATTTATCATAGGAATGAATGCGAGAGAAAAAGTCCCCAAATTTGAAGAATTGACAGGGATTCTAATGCAAGAGGAGGAAAGGAGGATGACATTGAAACCCTAGAATTTAGATCTTGCGTTAATGGTGAAGAAGAAGCCCTTCAAAGGGAAGGAAAATGGAGGACAGAGAGGTGGAGGTACAACACAGAAAAGGCCGAATCCATCTTAAGGTATGCCATCAAATAGGAATGATTCACCATTAAAATGTTTCTATTGTGGTAAAATTGGCCATATGGCTAAACATTGTCGAAAGAAGAAATTTGATGAAGGTCAGCAAAGATACAAGAAACATGCAAGACACTTTGCAGATGATGACCATAACCAAGACCTCATACTATTTATGGCTGACTCTAATGAGAAGGATGTGTTAGCGCTCGAATCTGCCTCAGGTTGAAGAAGGCGAGGTTCGAGGCAACATCAAACCAAGCTCAGCCTCGTAGCTAGCCCTACGAGGACAGGAGAGGGCTCTCTCCGGGTCTATCTCAGCAAAAGGTTTTCAGAAGGGCTGAGATGACCAACAGCATAACTGATCTTAGGCTAGTAAACTGATATGAATGAGGTTTTTAATAAATGTCGGGGTTTTCTGGGCTGTGTGGGGCAAAGACAGCAAGAGCAGAGATTAAATAAAGAACGCAGATTATCTCCTGAGGCAAGGTAAGCATGAAGTTTAGCAATTAAATTGAGATATAACGGAATGACAAGACTGCTTAGAAGTCGACAAGGGCATAGAAGATGGATCCTTGTCGAACAGAAGAAAACATTAACTATGAATACTTCCTCAAGACAGAGCAAATAAATTGAATTCTGCCTTTCTCACTTAGAAACATTCAATATTGAAATGGCGATTAATGAAATGCGAACATAACGATGACATATGAAACAAAAGGAAAAACATTTGCTAAATTTCAAGCCACAAGAATCTCAAAAAACAGAGCTGTATCTCTTCATTAGAATCTCTGTCTAAAACTGTACAATAAACTCTAATTTCCTCCTACACTAGCTCTCAGAACTCTCTCTCCCCCTTTCTCAATTGAGTTACAATGTATAAATAAAATCCTGCTAGGGGAAAACAAATCGACCCCAAGACAAGGAATTTGTTTCAATTGAAATTACAAAGATAGAATAGATTAATTCATTTATTCTAAAAACAGAACACTGTTTCCCTCGAATTCCTCTGATAGCCAATACTAGAGCGCAAATCCATTTGGAGTTTTAACTGAAGTCATTAAGATAGAAAAGGATCATCTATCTGCTCTAAAGATAGAAAAACCTCCAAATATTCCAGCCGAGGATTTCTAATGACCTGGAGCGTAGACTAAAGGCAAAAATAGGTAATCGATCTTTGAATGCCACTTTGCACATCCCTATACACCTACCTTCAAAATGCGTTTGCCATTTCACATATATTCTTTTAACCTGGAGATGAATCTAATACCCGAGTATTACAATGACATCTTCGGATCTAAATAACCTGCTGTTCCTTTTACTTGCGTAGAAACATGAGTTGTAGCATTATTTTCTGGAGCAATGCACGACAAGCCGAAGTTCGCTTCTATGGCCTTGAAATTTTCTGTGAGTAAAGTGTTGGAGGATTTGATGTCTCTGTGGATTATTACATGTGAAGGTAAGTCGCTGCATGAGCAACATCGATGGCCATATCCAGTCTTGTAGCCAAATCCAATACAATTCCATGTATATAAACTAAATGCTCCCGAAGAGTTCCATTTGGCGCATACTCTGTTTGCGATTCGTTGGAGTCGTTTTTGGATGAAGACTGGGCGCACAAATGAAATTTCTGGGTGCTGTTGTTCTGTGGGTCGCTCGACCTCCAAGTGGGTCGCTCTTGTTATATTTCTGCACTGCAAAAAACGCCCGAGTGGGTCGCTCTACGCCCAGGTGGGTCGCTCTTACCTTTCAAACGCTGTCAACGATTTTGCCACTTGTTTTCGGCCTCCAAACTCCAGACACGATCTGATATTCATTTCTCTGTTGTGTAGGCTCCCATGTTGACCTTAAACCTTGAAACAATTCCAATAGGTAGGCTAATGACGTAATATGTTGCCAATTTCACATACGCTACCACAGTTTGCCATCGCCACCCCTGAGAGAATAGGTTGAGTGCCATTCAAGATTACAGATATTGCAAGGAGAGAGATCAATGCATAAACAACGCTCATGACCATAGTGCTGCTTGTGAATAACATAGCCAGTTCCTTTTTCAGTAACATGACTGCTGCCGCGAGAATGACACTTATGATGAAGCATGTGATCACCACGACTATAACTGAAAATCTGGCAATTTTCGGGCGCCGGGCTCCTAGCTCGTTACCAACTCTTATACTTGCAGCTGTGCTCAGAAAAGCCATATGCAAAATATAAAGGAGGAAGCTGTTGAACTCCTCAAGCATGTGGAGACGTGAGTTTTGTGGCAACTCTGAATTCAAGACAACAGATTTGATCCCAAACTGTTTAAGGAAGAGTTTCAACCTGAAACCCGTATCAATAGAATTAACAAAGATTAAAACTTTCTTTTGAACCAATTCCAGTTTGAGAAGAGCAAGAATGTAAAGTAGTTTGTCATGCACATCACATCACACTGTTGGGTACTACTCCATCATACTCTTCCACTTCAGTTAGTGTCAGAATTACAGGATTATGCAGCACAAGTTTTTTTTTATTTTCTCGACATCTTGAAGTCGCAGACATTAGGATGTACTGACAACGACGTGGAATATAATGAACCAGAGATTTCAAGTCCTCTTCATACCCATATGATAGAAGAAGATCTCATCTAAAACCAACGTAGCAAGTGACTCCTCAAGAGATAAAGACTGAAGAATATTTTTAGAAATACATGCCCCAATACAAGCTGGTGTTACATCTAGAATATTTGGGGGCCCAACCATAACAGCCCTAAAATCTGGCAGAAGCATGCTGCTCAGAATGAACTCTTGCCTCAAAGACATATTACTCACAGTGTCACTACTAACAAGCACAAAATCACCTCGGATCACATTCCTCTGATCAATAAGACGCAGGACATTCCCAGCGCTAACACAATCATTTGATTCAATAGCTGTGACAATGAAGTTTGTTTGGGATTTCCAGTGAGACCTCTCCAAATAGCTTATAACTTGCTTTGCCTCTGATTGCTGATAATGTTTTGTTTTCTTCTGTTTGTGTTTTTTGCAGAGAAGAGCTGAGGAAGCTGCTGCCTTTTGAAGAGCTGGAGAATTTGATACATATTCTAAAAAACACATTTAATGATTTCTTCTTCAAAACAGGGTTTTGAAGAAGAATCAATTTCACATTGATGACATTCCTGAAATGAAGACTTACTGAACCTTCTCCTAGCCTGCAAGTGTTATTGAAACATTCTGAAAACAAGCTTTGCAAACATCTAAGTAGCAGTGGGTGAACGCTGATTGGCATTGGTCTGTATATTGAACTGAGACTTTGACAGCTACCTGTCTGCATTTGACTCTGACATAGGTTAGACAAGGCAGAGTCTAACAGGATGAATCAAATATGTGGTATTTGTATTTAGGAGCTTCCACCCACATGACAGGTAACAGAAAATGGATTGAATACTTAAAAGAAACCAATATTGGAGTAAAAATATACCTTGGCGACGACAGAGGGTACCCAATCAAAGGAAATGGTAATGTTCCTGTAATTCTTCTTGATGGAAACATTAGGCACATTCAAAACCTTATGTATGTACTTGGAATTAATAAGAATCTAATTTATGTTTCAATGATGAACAGATCAGAACCTTAAGGTATAATTTTATAAATCATATTGTGTTGTTAAGGATTTGCTAGATTTTATGAATACAATTACAACAGGGATTCATGTGGGCAGTATTTACAATATGAATGTGAGAAGTGTGCCACATCAAGCTTTGTAATCATTAGGTATGTCTGCAGAATATTTATGGCATCAGAGATTTGGCCATATTAATTTCAACGATTTGCTGTTACTTCATAAAAGAGGTATGGTCAGTGGTCTTCCAAATTTAAAGCATATTCATATTGATTGTGAAGCATGTGCTCTTGGGAATATGCACAGAGATGAATTTCTTGTTAATGTAAATAGAAGAAAGAGATATATACTAGAGTTAGTCCAGACTGATTTATGTGGGCCAATGCAGTTAAGATATTTGGGAGGTGCTTATTATTTCTTATTATTTGTTGATGAATGTACAAGATTCATGTGGGTATATTTTCTCAGCAAAAAGAGTTATACTTTTGAATACTTCAAACAGTTCAGAAGCATGATTGAGAAGCAGACAGGTAAATTCATCAATATTCTCCACTCGGATCAAGGGGGAGAGTACAGGAAGCCTAATTTCAGAAAATATTGCAAACACCATGGAATACTGTAGCAGTTTATAGTACCTGACTCTCCTCAACAGAATGGGGTTGTAGAGAGGAAAAATATAACCCTTGTGGAGTGTGCTCTAAGCATGATTAAAGGTAAGAATATTTCTAATGGATTTTGGGATGTAGCGATAAATACTACAGTGTATTTGAAAAACAGGAGTCCTACAAAGAGTCTCAAATTTAAAACTCCTTTGAAGCTTTATTAGGATTTAAACCTGCAGTTAAACATTTAATAATTTTTGGATCCAAATCCTTTTCTCATGTGCCAAAGGAGGATAGAAAGAAAATGGTTTCAAAGGCCATCAAATAAACTTTTGTTGGGTATTGTACATAATTTAAAGCTTACAAATTGTTTGATCTCTCTACTTATAAAGTTTTTGCGAGTAGAGATGTAGTTCTTCATGAATAGGTTCATGATGGAAACAATGAAAACAACAATGATGAATGGGACATTCCTTTGTTGGTGGAAGAAGGGAATGGTGAAACAGGAGAAAGCCATGAGCAACAACAGAAAAAGGAAGAAGCAGATGTTATATATGCAATCGTTGAACCAAGTCCATCAAGGGATAATCTGAACAGGTTGGATGCCACTCCAACACTCAGGAGATCAGGTAGGAAAACAAAACTTCCAGCAAGATATAGGGAGAATGATTTTATAACTAGCATGTTAAATGTTGTTTAACCCTCTAGTTATAAAGAATCTAGTCGATATAATGAATGGAGGGAAGCTATGGAAGAGGAACATGAATCAATTCTTAAAAAAAAAACTTGGGAGTTAATTGAATTACTTGAGGGCAAAGAAACCATAGGTTGCAAATGGCTATACAAGGCCAAATTTAAAGTAGATGGGATCATAGATAAATATAAAGCTAGGTTGGTTGCAAAGAGGTATTTGAAGAAATAAGGTATAGAATATGAGTAAACCTTCGCCCCTGTAGCTAAACTTAATACAATAATTATGTTAATTGTCTTAGCTACTAAGAATCACTGGATGATGTACGAGCTAGATGTTAAATTTTCTTTCTTAAATGGGGAGTTGAAAGAGGAAGGTTATTTAGAGCAACCTGAGGGATTTGTTAAACAGGGAAAAGAACATTTAGTATGTAGATTGAAGAAAGCTTTATATGGACTAAAACAGGCTCCCAGATCATGGTATGATAAAATTGATTCATTTTTCCCGCAACAAAGTTATAAAAGAAACAAAAATGACCCCAATCTCTATACTGTGTTTGATGAAAAGGGGCAAATTGTTTTGATTTCTTTATATGTAGATGATCTCATCATTACAGGAAATGCAGATAAAATCATTAAAGAAATCAAAGAGCAGATGTCAGAAATGTTTGAGATGAAAGACCTTGGTGAGCTTCGCTATTGTTTGGGTCTAGAAATCTGGAGAGATTCAGGGCTGACTTTTCTAGAACATAGTAAGTATGTCAGGAATCTACTGAAAAAGTTTAAGATGGATTAGTGTAAGGCTGTAGCAGTGCTGTTATAGCAGAATACCAAACTTCAGAGTGATGACGATTCAAAGGAGGTAGATGCAACATTGCATAGACAGCTGGTTGGGAGTTTAATCTACTTGACCACTACTAGACCAGATTTGGCTTATGAAGTCAGTGCATTGAGCCAATTTATGTCCAAGCCACTTGAGAGCCATTGGATTGCAACAAAAGGCATCTTAAGGTATCTACAAGGAACCTTAGACTATGGAATGTTATATACTGATTCTTTTGGTGTTAAATTGACAGGTTTTTCAGACTCCGATTGGGCTGGAAACGTAGATGACAGGAGATCCATAAAAGGCTATGAATTTAGCATTGGGTCTGGGGTAATTGTATGGAGCAGTAAAAAGCAGAACACAGTTTCCTTGTCTTCAACGTAAGCTAAGTACCAAGTGATGTGTGCAATGACTTGTGAGGCAGTTTGGTTGAGGAGACTTCTCCAAGATGCAGGAGAAGAACATAAAGTTTCCACAATTATCATATGTGATAACTAGGGCTCCATCAAACTTGCCAAAAATCTAACGTTTCATAAAAAAACTAAGCACATTGATACAGAGTTCCACTTTCTCAGGGAGAAAGTTCAGTTAAAAGAAATTCATGTCGAATATTGTAATACTTGTGATAATGATGCCAAAATTTTCACTAAGCCTCTTGGTAGAATTAAATTTTAAAATTTTAGGGGAATGTTAGGAATATTTTTGAACCCTTTCTCGATTAAGGGGGAGTCTTGAAGATAATGGAGAAACTTAATTAGAGAGAGTCGGTTCACCAGAACATTAGATTAGGAGTTTGTTCCTATTTCTTAGGTATTGGTTCTAACTTCCCTATTTTCATGTAAGATATATATTGTTTAATATGTAATGGGAATGTAGAGAAACCTGCGGATGCAGTCCCTCCTGGTGTAGTCTCTCAGATTAGAGCTAACCAGTATTGCTTTCATTAATTTAATCCTCCCAGTTTTATCAGTAAATCCCAACGAGAACATAGAGATGGTAGTTGAACCAACTCATGGAGTAAATGAAGTAGCAACAAACTAAGAATGAGATGGCACTGGGAACCAAAATATCTCATGTATCAAAGAGTTCAAAATGAGGAAAGAAGATATTAGCTATAATCCAACATGCCACATGGGTATGAAGGAAGTGAAAAAGAAAAAAGAAAAGAAAGGAAAAGTAGATGATTTCTACAACTATACAAATTGTGAGGTGGCTGGTCTTTTCTTTTTTACTCATATATGAGGGCTTCTAACCATTATTGTGATAGATCTAAGTAATCATTTATCTGTAAATACATGCCAAGCATATATGTACAAAATGTAATTGATTTCAATTTTGATATTAAAATTAGAAAAAAAGAAATCTATACATGACCATTTTACATACAATTAGATTCATTTCTATATTTAAAAATATGACAAAATATTATCAACAATTATGAATCACTGTATTACAACTTAAAAAAAAAAAAAACAATAAACCCATTAACCTATGTCCTTCGCTATCATGTAAATGATTTCCTGACATTTACGTCTTTTGGATCCCGCGCAGAAATCATAGTCAAGAAAATCTCAATCAAATTAGTTTTTATTTAATTTTAAAATAATTATAATATAGTGGAATTTATCCTCTTAAAATAATACTCAAAAAGTACTTTTTCATACGTCACACCATGCAGATTTTGTGAATGAAATCTCACTAAAATTTCTACCTAAACGACATTCTGTGCAGAGCCAAACAATTTTTAACCTGTTAATTGATTTTAAAATGATAATGTTTTTTTTTTTATTTTTAAATTTGGTAGTGCCTCTCTATTCATTCATATAAACAAAACATCAGGTTACATTATCAGATTCTATGCTTGGTAGTTGTTGGCACCTCAAAGAGTTAAAATCCAACCAAAATTGAAACAATTTGATCCTGTCTCTAAACGCCTTATAAGGTATTTTATCTACTATATCCTTTGACATACTAATAAAAAAGTGAATGTTATCCGCCCATTTCATATTCCAAAAAAACATAGTAGACCTCTAGAGTTACTCATCTAAAGATTCAATAGGCACAGGATCCTTGACACTTGATCCAGGCATGTCAACTTGATGCACACTTTGGATTTGACGTTCCATTCAACCAAGACACACATTCTGGTGATGCAGCTGAAGCTGTATTGCTTGAATATCTCTATGCATATCAGCCAATATAGAAGATGCCTTTGGTTCTCCTCCTACCTCTTGAACTGCTATAATGGCCTTTTCCATTAGACACTTTATTGTCCAATAGAGATGGAGAGACTGCTTGAACAAGGACAGTCTCCCTCTTATGTTCCCAGGATTAGTCTCCATAGGTTCCATTTCCTCATTTGGAATGTCTTCCTCAACTTTGGTTTTGAGGTCTCGCTCTCAGCCTAAAATCAAGCCTTTTACTTGCACATCATAGGCATGCAGTAGGCTTTCCATGATTTCCTTATTAGGTTTTCTTCCTCGTTTACTGGGTCCCACCTTCTCCTTACCTTTTTCCTTACCTATATTTTCCACTGGGCCTCTTTTTCCAGGAAATGGATGTAATTCATGTTCTCATTGAGCTCCTCAAGACCTACTCTCTTCCAAAATTATGACTATAAAATAAATTATGTGTTTGTAGAGACAACAATAACTCATAGGACAACACATGGTACATAACCTTGCACTCTGCAATGGAACACCATAACTCTATCAGGCATGAGGAGAGAAGTGATGGAACATATGGATCTGGGCACTAGGATGCTGGATCTGAATTTATACAATCATCCAGTGTTGAAATTCCTGCAGCGATATACTTTTAAGCATTGGAGGGGCGAGAGCTTGAATTTCTAAGGGTGAGAAGACTATGGATATATGCTTCACTATATTATTAATAGATTAATAAATTAAAGCTATATTTGTTTGCATATGTGCTTGTTGATTGATGCATAAATAATTAAGTATCCATGTTGATATTTATCTATATATTTAATTTAAATTTGCTTTGTGGTGTGAAATTTAAAAATATTCGATGGGAGTAATTCCCTGTGAGATATCCAGATTCCGTGAATAATCAAATTTTTTGGAGGTAGTCTATTCTTGAGAGATATCAAGTGTCCACAAGATACCAAAATATTTGGAGGTAGTAATTACCAATTTTCAGGGGCTTCCTCCGACGGAGAATGAATCTTGTTGATCAAAACATTCTGAGAAAGATACACAAACTTTTACACAAACCTTCAGGAAAGTCTAACACCAAACACGCTCTTCCATAGCCTTATTCCTTAACAAGCAAACAATGTCCCACGAATCTCAGTGAACCTCTGGAAAAACTCAAATGAACCTCTCGCTACTCAGAATTAAAACAAGTACACGACAAGGGAATTCTCACAATAAAATAATTCCTTTATTTACATTTTGGAAGATTTTACACAGATTTGTTGACTACAGAGAAGAACCACCTAGTTCATATCAAAGATTGACAGTTGATGCTTTTAATGAGTATATCAACTTGAGGCAAGATGAAACTCAGAGGCTTTCTGGGCTTTTGATGACTATGCCTGTGAACTTTATAAAACCGAATGACTCAATCCCTAAAAGTCTGGCCACTTTAGGTTCTCGCCAAGGTTGTTAGCCTTGGTGCGCAGGCTTCTCAGACTTATGAACACCTAAGAAGAACTTTCTTCGTGATGCAAGCAGGTCGAACCAATGTTCGCAGATGCAGAGCACAAAGATAATTCTCGACTCCACTAAAAGACTCTAATTCTCTCTAGAACTCTGGTGCCTAAATGAGAACTCATCCTCTTATTTATAGTAAATGAGGGAATCTCTTTCCTCAGGAATGGCCGCCAATAATTTTTGTACTAAGATTCATCATAATTTTGAGATGTGGATCAAATTCCATCAGAAGCAGGAGAAGTGCTCCGAGTCTCAAAATTTTACGAAAAATTTACACAGTGAAGATGTTATTAGAATCTCACGGAACCGGTCATACTACGAAAAAGTTAGACAGTGAAGATATTATCGAAATCTCATAGGATTGGTTACACTCATAGTCAGGTGACTAGAAAATTACATTACACAGTGGATACCTTTATCATGCAAGGTCCACGAGGAATGAAAAATGAATACAAATATGGAGCTCCCAACAAAGTGGAGTCATGAAATCTTATCTTGGGATATATGCTTGTGTCCCAGGCCTTTGCGAAAATCCTAGGGTTTTCCTAAAATAATTTTATGTCTAACTTTAGTCATGACAACCCATTAGTGATGTTTAGTCATAAAATCTAGAAGGATCTTGTTTTCAGAGTATTTATTGAGATCCGAGACAACTATACAAGGTAAATGGAAGCATTCGATATTTTTGCAGATACCACATTCCATTTGGTGAGTAGATTAAAAAAAGAGTGGGTCCATGGCAGATTTATTGAGACCAAACATCCCCCACCATTCAGTCAGCCATTGTGGTTGATGGTGAAGCTAAGTGAGGAAAAGTGACCCAAATTTCATCAGTGTATAGTATGTACATCTTGGTCTATCTCTGTAAAGGAGATTCCACCATAGGTTTTTATATGTAGAAAAATTTTAGACAGTCCCAGGAAAGACTAGCGCTGGGTCATGATGCGGCCATAACATTTTCAGACTAAAAGATGGATCTCTTTCTCGATTTATCACAAAATATTTGTGATAAATATGGAACCAATTTCTCTCTTCTGTCCAAACCTCGATTAAATCTTTGAATTGAATGTTTAGTGTCGTTTGTGCTTCATCTACTAATTTTTTGGAATGGTTGTATACCATGTCAGGAATCCATTGGCTTGAATTTGGATAGATTTTTCTTTTTGGAACTAGATGCTGGAGATCTCCATGTGGTTAGAGATTTGCATTTAACACTTGAGTGTTTTGTAGTTTCCAAGTTGGTTTACAATTATTTGTATAATCTTTCCATCAGGTGGAGTTCGAGATCTCTCTATAAATTTCTTTGTTGTGTTGGACATCCCATTTTATAACAATAAACATGAGGTGTATTGGCCCTTGGAGATTTTCTCTGCTAAGAAAATCTAGAATGTTATTAGTGATACCCTTAATGTGTTCAATATCAAAATAAAACTTGGAGAACATGGCTTTCCATCTTGCGAACTTTTCTTCTCCAGTTTTTTAATATCCTTTGTCAGGATCTTTTTCATGGCAGAGACATCTGTTCTTAAAAGGAATATTTTATTGATTAGATGGATATCAAAATTTTCAATGCAGTTCCAGGATGCTTTGACCTCTTTCTCAATTGTAGATTAATTTTTCTCAGCTAGATTCCAAACCCTTGAAGCAAATTGTATAATTTTCTCATCACCTTCCTTGTTTTGCTTAAGAACTCTTCCCCAACCAAGCTCACTAGCATCAGATTCAACAATTTTAAACAGATTTTCAGCAGATACATATAAAATGGGTAGGATTCAGACCTTTTCTTTTATTTTCTTGATTGCAACTATATGGGCATTCGTCCAGGGACTGGGATTCTTTTTCAAACATTGATTCAAGATTCTTCTATATTGGGCGTAATTTTTGTAGAAGTTGCAGACACAATTCATACAACCTAGAAATCTCTTCAACTAGATTTTATCTTTTATCTCATAAGGAAACTTATCAGAAAATGCAACAACATGTTGTTGCAGGGTGATTTTCCCATTTTCAATGATGTGTCCCAGTAACTTAACCTTTGTTTGGAATACTTCCTTTTTCTTCCGACTCACAACCAATCCACTATTTTTAACAATTTGTTTAAATCTGTACAAGTTCTTAAAATGTTCATATATAGATTTAGAAAATACCAATATGTCATCTATATATATAATAAGCCAATCAAAATATGGCTTAAAAACCTGGTCCATCACCTTTTGGAATTTTGAGGGAGCATGTTTCAAGCCAAAAGGCATGACATTACATTCATAGTGTCCTGAAGGTATAATGAAAGCCATTTTAAATTGATCCTCTTCATTGATAGATGCCTGCCAAAATCCTGATTTCATATCAAATTTTGAGAATATCTTGGCACCTTCAATTCGGGTTATTAAATTTCCTTTGTGTGGGATTGGGTAGGTATCATATTCCAGGACACTAATGAGTGGTTTATAATTAATTACCAGGTGTGGTATTCCTCTAATTTGTTCAGAATGTTTATTGGCATAGAATCTTAGCAGTTCCAGGGGTACCATATTCATGGATCAATTTTCTATTCAACAAAATTTGAATCTCTTTTTGACCGAGTGCTCAGTAGGCTTCACTCATCAGGATTTCTTTAATTTTACATGGCTTACTTGAATACTCTAGTTTGTATGGTAGATCAACAAAGTATTTATTTCGATGCCAGAATGCATTGGGCTCTTTAGCACAACATTCTTCTTCTAATTTTTTTTTGATTTATGCGATTATTTTCATCACATAGGGCTGTTTGAGTTGGTCTTCATTTGGAGGCATGATTTTAAATCCTTAAATTCTACTATTTTTTCTTGTGATTTATGTAGCTCTTGCATTGCCTAAATCATGGTGGAGATTTGAGGAGTTGAGAAAAATGGGAGTGTGATGGTATGCATGTAACCATTATTGTTTGGTATAGAGATAAAATATCCCGATCTACCGTCTTCAAGTCTTGCAGAACCATGTGGTTCTACGACTGCCAAAAATGGATTTCACAAAATGTAGTCAAATGGAACATTTCCTACTGCAAATTTTACATTTATGCAATTTTTATCAAAACATATTGTGGCCTTAGGAACCTCATACGGAAAATTATACCCTTGTGCCCCTAATCTAATAACTTCACGTACTTCTTTAGACCAATACTTAGCAGGGACATATTTTTTCATTCAAAACATTGATCTCTGCTCCATTATCTAATAGAGTTTTTAGATGAAAGATCTCATTCTAGATTTTAATCTAGAGCATGACATGAAATTGCTGATTTTGTACTGCCATGATTTTCATATTTCTCAATCCATTATAATATATAGGTCTGGTCTCATATATTTCTATGGTAGGATTCGTTCTGGAAAAGAGCTCTAATTGTGAGAGGGTGCTCTCTTCTTCAGAAAATTTTCCCTTTCCTAACTTGGAGACCTGGGCTCTGAGCTCTACTATTTCTTTTTTCAAATTTGTTATTTCTTTGCTTATTTTTGGGAGGGTAAGAGTCCTGTGTTTATCATTTTGATGATTCTTCTAGAAAGATTTAGTATTATTTTCAAAAAAAGCGTCTACAAGAAGAGCTTTAGAGCTAAAACTCTTACTGGTATAAGCATATATAAATCCTTGGTTCTTGAGCATGGTCTGCCAGAATGTATCCATCAACCTCTCTTTCATTTCTCCTTCGGGTAAAGTATTTATTCCTGCAAGAAATTTAGCTTCTTCATCATCATTGATGTGTGCCATACAAATATTGAGTTTTGGTTGTAGTTTTATTTATATTTGTGCTTCTAAAGCCTCCTCAGAACTATCCTCTGAATCATTTTCTATGTCTGACATTGCACAGTGACAATTATCAGAATCTATACAAATACAATTTTCAGCAAGAAATATGTTAGCTTGTTCTGACTCTTCAGAGTCAGAATTTCTAATATTGGAGGTTTTAGTTGAGTTGCAACAATCCTGTCCAAGCATGTGAATTTATTCTTTGATATGAATATTAGGACATTGTTCAGTTTTATACAGTTTGGAGCCACACTTAAAAAATTGGATAGTCAAAAGTGGCTTCTTTTGTTTTGCTTTCTCCTGAGAGCATTTCCCTTTGTCTAGTTTTGAGCCTTATCCAACCGAGCACCTATTTGATGTATGGCCTTGTTGGCTGCAGAGCCAACATACAATTTTATTCTAGGATTCTTGTTTATGTGCCTTACGATGTATATCTTGTGGACTATAATAATGAGTACGGGGCATAGTTTTATAGTATCCTTTAGTAGACTTTCTCTTAGGATACTTAGGTTGGCTGGAGTGTTTTCGAGATTGTATAGAATAATTCTCCCTTGATTTGGAATACTTCTTGATAGCATTCTTCGTTCTTTTTATTTGTACAATAGGATCATAAAGAGATAGTCCATATTTATGGTAGATGGACTTACTATCAGGAAGTCAAGATAGTTTTTGGATTGACTTATTCATCGTTGAATTTGTACATAGGCCAATTAAAGCCTTGGTAAGGGTGCAATAGATTTCACCCCATGTATAAGATTCATATGGCTATTGGAATGCCTCCTGAATTCTCAAATAATTAACAAATTTGGATGGTAGTGCAGCAAGGTATACCTGTTTCCATAGGATATTTTTACTTTCTTTAACCTCATATATCCGCTGCACCCAATCTCTATGGAAATATTCATACGGTGACATATTTTTGCACTTCAAGTTCATTAGTATCTGGGAATGTTTATCTGATATCTCAGTTTCAGAACCACACCAATGTTCAAGAATCATTGATGTGAGGGAACCAATCATGTTGCTTTGTGCACTTCCATCTCATGTAGTACAATATCTCCTTGCTCATCTTTCACAAATTATTTTGCCTTCTTTTCTAAAACTGCATGATAAGACTCTACTTCCCACCACTTCTGAAGAGTGCCAGTAAAGCATTGGATCAATGTTTTACATGCTTCTATTTCAGTTTTACCCTTCATGCACATGATTTTGTATTCAGTAAACATCTGGTCAATCATCTGTCTAACTTGGCCAGAACTAAGATTATCAACATTCCATTCTTTGTGGGAGTCAGGTTGGAATGTCTAGAATTCAGGTATGCGTCCTTTTCGACTGAGGTTAGGGGCATGATGTCTGGTAAATTGACTTGGCAGAGGTTCATAAACTGGAAAAAGATGGGATTCAAAAGACGATTCTAGTTTTTCAAGGGTTTCTTTAGGAAAAAAATGGGGAAATCTATCAACATTTTTTGTTTGTATAGAAATAGGATGACGAAAAATCATAGATGAGGAAATATCTTTGTCTTTTGCAGAAATGGATAATCCTTCAAATTTGGAGGTAAAATCGTTAATTTTTTTGTGAGTATGATCTAATGCTTGGCTGAATCCATTTTCAATATCATCATACTGGCATTTGAGTTGGTTAGACAAAGATGTTGTGGTTCTAGTGCTTTCACGGACAAAACCTTCAAGGGTGGAAACAGAAAATTAAAATTTATTCAATTTTTTATTCACAGTGTTCATAGAGACTTAAAGAGAGTCAATTTTCTCTTTTTATGCAAAATGAGTTGAAGTATGTATAGAGAAACCTTTGAGAGTAGTATTTGTCTATTTTAACTGCTCACTGACCTTTTGGATTCTACCATATATGCCTATAGCAGATTCATCTCTTAAAACCAAAGGAGCATCTCTGGCAATATTTTCTTTTTCTCCTAACACAATACCTTTATATGGTGGAAAAACTGATGAAGATTTAGTTTTTGAACCATCAGAGGCTGTCCATTGGTGTCTGGTGGAGCTTTCTCCAGAAAGCATTTGTATTTATGTACTTGTTTTCTGTTTCTTCCATTCATAGAAAGAAATCCAAGTTTTTGTAGAGTCCATATATTCTTTCCATGCGGATGAAAAACTATGTTTTTCTTCCATGGATGTTGTTAAATTGAAGACATTGGAATATGGATGTGAAAATAGATCCCAATTCAACATGCTTTTCATCCAAGAAACATGAACTTTGTATTTTGGACACCCTGTCATGAGAGAAAATAATTTGTACATTTCAAGTTTGGATGGATTTTTGCAGTCATCTAGAATGGGATTTTGGAAACGGAAAGAAGGGATGAGTGAATCCATTTGCTCAAGATAACCTAGGCCATACATTGGCATATCAGCAGGGTGCATTTTACTAAACATCTTAGTGAGCCTTGGGTCTTCATTTTCCAGAGACGGGAGGTCATGTATTAGAAGGACTTCATCATGAGGGAATGAGATATCATTACACTTGGGATTTGGACAAGAGTTTTTTAGCATAACAGAAGGTGCTTCTCCAGTTCTTGGATTATGATTTTTATGGATAGTTAAATGTACAAGACTTTGCAGTTTGACTAAACATTGGCAAGCATGGCATTTAACTTCTAAATTAGAAAAATTTAAAACTTGAGCAAGTTCAAATAATTCAACATGGACATAATTTAGACAGATGGAAGATGATGTGGTGGATGCTTCAGAAGAAGTGGGTTGAGAATTATAGTAATCTGTTACTGCCCGTTCTATTCTTCTTCTGGGAATAATAGATCTGCGAGGAAAAGACATAACTGCAGAGGAAGAATCTTCTTTGATTTGTGCAGAGGTTATATTTTGAGTTTTGGGTGTTCTAGGAATATCTACCACCCAGCTCTCAGGATATATTAGTTCTTCCCATTTAATTGTTTGATGCTAAATATTCTGATTGTGAGCATATATGAGAACAAAAACACTTGATTTTGATTCTTGGCTGGGAGAGTGCAGGACTGCTGGATAGAGGGTGTTAGTATGACAAAAAAAACCTCTAGTGTGGATAGAAATATTTGTTCTTTTTCTCTGCATATCAAAGCCATATGTATTTATTTGTAGCTATAGCATGTATCTAATGTGTTCATCATACACATAGGCAGAAAAGTTAGGATAGCAATCAAACCAGACATGTCCATTTGACAAAGGTGCAACAATTCTTCCAGGAATAGAATTAGTATATTTGTTATGAGTCAGATCGTGAATGGTAGCCAAGACAAAAGTTTTTAACCCTATATGAGTTAAAGCTGAAATTCCTACGTAGATACAACCAAGGTGAACGTAGGAAGTGTTGTGTTTCTTAGCTTCTTTTTGTAGTTCTTTTGGATCTAACAAGGGGATTTTTTGAACATATTCTACATTTTCTTGGACTCGGCTTACACATCCTTTTACAGAAACTCGAGTAACATCTTTCAGGTGGAACATAGAAATGTTAGAATAAACTTCAAATGGAATAATTGTCGGTAGTTTCCAACATGAAGCAGGATGGTTTTCAATAATTTCAATTTAAGTGGAATTTATTATAGAAGATGAAGCTTTATCAAAGAGATTTTTAATTTCTATATTACTGATACTTTTATTCCTGATCTTGTACTTCTCAGAAAGAAACAGATATTCTTCCATCTTCCATTTTAAAAAAGAAAGAGTTTATAGAATTACCCTGAGGAACCAGACGTTAATGGATCTGATACCAATTTTAAAGGGCTTCCTCTGATGGAGAATGAAGCTTGATGATCCAAAAATTCTAAGAAAGATACACGAACTTTTACACGAACCTGTACACAAACCTTTTGGCAAGTCTGACACCAAACACACTCTTCTGCAACCTTTTGCCTTAACGAGCAAACAATATCCCATGAATCTAAGTGAACTTCTGGAAAACCTCAAATGAACCTCTCTCTAATCAAAATTAAAACAAGTACACAACAAGGGGATTCTCAAAATAAAAGACTTATTTTATTTATATTTTGGAAGATTTTACACAGATCTGCTGATTATAGAGAAGAACTACCTAGTTCATATCAAAGATTTACTGCTGAGGATTTTACTGAGTATATCACCTTGAGGCAAGATGAAACTCAGAGGTTTTGTGGCCTTTCACAGACTCTTCCTGTGAAATTTCTAAAACCGAATGACTCAATCCATAAAAGTCTGGCCACTTTAGGTTCTCACCAAGGTTGCTAGTCTTGGTGCGCAAGCTTCTCAAACTTATAAACACTAAGAAGAAATTTCTTCGTGATGCAAGCAGGTTGAACCAATGTTTGCAGATATAGAGTAGGAAGATAATTCTCGACTCCACCAAAAGACTCTAATTATCTCTAAAACTTTGGTGCCTAAATGAGAAGTCATCCTCTTATTTATAGGAAATGAGGGAATCTCTTTCCTGAGGAATGGCCGACAATAATTTTCTGTACTAAGATTCGTCATAATTTTGAGATGTGGATCAAATTCCATCAGAAGTCGGAGAAGTGCTTCGAGTCTCAAAATTTTACAAAAAATTTACACAGTGATGATATTATTAGAATCTCATGGAACCGGTCACACTCATAGTCAGGTGACTAGACATTACATTACATAGTGGATACCTTTATCATGCAATGTCCACAAGGAATGAAAAATGAATACAATCATGGAGCTCCCAACAGAGTGGAGTCACGAAATCTTATCTTGGGATATATGCTTGTGTCCTAGGCCTTTGTGAAAATCCTATGGACGATCATGGGTATTCCAAAAATAATTTTATTTTTAACTTTAGTCATGACAACCCATTGGTGATTTTCAGTCATAAAATCTAGAAGGATCTCGTTGTCAGAGTATTGATTGAGATCCGAGACATCTGTACAAGGTAAATGGAAGAATTCGGTATTTTTGCAGATACCACATTCCATCTGGTGAGCAGATTCAAAAAAGATTGGGTCCATGGAAGAGTTATTCAGACCAAATATTCCCCACCATTTAGTCAGCCATTGGTTGATGATGAAGCTGAGTGAGGAATAGTGACCCAAATTTTATCAGTGTATAGTATGTACATCCCGGTCTCTCTTTGCAAAGGAGATTCCACCATAGGTTTTTATATGCAGAACAATTATAGACAGTCCCAGGAAAGACTAGAGCTGGGTCATGATGTGGCCATAACATTTTCAAACTAAAAGATGGATCTCTTGCTCGATTTACCACAAAATATTTGTGATAAATATGGAATTTATTTCTCTCTTCTTACCAAACCTCGATTAAATGTTTGAAATGAAGGTTTAGTGCCATTTTTGTTTCATCTGCTAATTTGTTGGAATGGTTGTATACCATGTCAGGAATCCATTGGCTAAATTTAGATAGATTTTTCTTTCTGGACCTAGATGTTGGAGATCTCCAAGTGGTTGGAGATTTGCATTTAACACTTGAGTGTTTTGTAGCTTCCAAGTTGGTTTCCAATTATTTGTATAATCTTGCCATCGGGTGGAGTCCAAGATTTCTCTATAAATTTCTTTGTTGTGTTGGACATCCCATTCTATAACAATAAGCATGAGGTGTATTGGCCTTTGGAGAATTTCTCTGCTAAGAAAATCTGGAATGCTATTAGTGATACCATTAATGTGTTCAATATCAAAATCAAAATTGGAGAACAAGGCCTGCCATCTTATGAACAATGCTTCTCCAGGTTTTTTAATATCCATTGTCAGGATATTTTTGATGGCAAAGGCATCTGTTCTTAAAAGAATTTTTTTATTGATCAAATGGATATCAAATTTGTCAATGCAGTTCCAAGCTGCTTTGACCTCTCTCTCAATTGTAGAATAATTTTGATCGGCTGGATTCTAGACCCTTGAAGAAAATTGTATAATTTTCTCACCACCTTCCTTGTTTTTCTTAAGAACTCCTCTCCAAGGAACCAAACATTACTGGCTTTGATACCAATTTGCAGAGGCTTCCTATGACAGAAAATGAATCTTGCCAATCAAATTTTTTTGAGAAAGATACACAAACCCGTACACAAACCTTTAGGCAAGTCTGACACCAAACACGCTCTTCCACGACCTTTTGCCTTAACAAGAAAATAGTGTACCACGACTTTAAGTGAACATCTGGAAAACCTCAAATGAACCTCTCTCTACTCAGAATTAAAACAAGTACACAACAAGGGGATTCTCATAATAAAAGACTTATTTTATTTATATTTTGGAAGATTTTACACAAATCTTCTGATTATAGAGAAGAAATACCTAGTTCATATCAGAGATTGATTGCAGAGGATTTTACTAAGTATATCACCTTGAGGAAAGATGAAACTCAGAGGCTTTCTTGCCTTTCGCAGACTCTACCTGTGAACTTTCTAAAACCGAATGACTCAATCCCTAAAAGTCTAGCCACTTTAGGTTCTCACAAGGGTTGCTAGCCTTGGTGCGCAAGCTTCTTAGACTTATGAATACCTACGAAGAATTTTCTTCATGATGCAAGCAGGTCAAACCAATGTTCGCAGATGTAGAGAAGGAAGATAATTCTCGACTCCACCAAAAGACTCTAATTATCTCTGGAACTCCGGTGCCTAAATGAAAACTCATCCTCTTATTTATAGGAAATGAGGGAATATCTTTCCTCAGGAATGGCCGACAATACTTTTTTGTACTAAGATTCGTCATAATTTTGAGATGTGGATCAAATTCCACCAGAAGTCGGAGAAGTGCTCCGAGTCTCAAAATTTTACAAAAAGGTTACACAATGAAGATACTATTGAAATATCACGGAACCTGTCACACTCATAGTCAGGTGACTAGACATTACATTACATAGTGGATACCTTTATCATGCAAGGTCCACAAGGAATGAAAAATGAATACAATTATCAAGCTCCCAACAGAGTGGAGTCACTTAATATGATCTTGGGATATATGCTTGTGTCCGAGGAATTTGTGAAAATCCTATATATGATCACGGGTTTTCCTAAAATAATTTTCTGTTTAACTTTAGTCAAGACAACCTATTGGAGATTTTTAGTCATAAAATCTATAAGGATCTCGTTGTCAGAGTATTTATTGAGATCCAAGACAACTACACAAGGTAAATGGAAGCATTCAATATTTTTGTAGATACCACATTCCATCTGGCAAGCAGATTCAAAAAAGGGTGGGTCCATGGCCAAGTTATTGAGATAAAAAATTCCCCACCATTCAGTCAACCATTGTGGTTGATGATGAAGCTGAGTGAGGAAGAGTGACCCAAATTTCATCAGTGTATAGTATGTACATCCTGGTCTATCTTTGCAAAGGAGATTCCACCATAGGTTTTTATATGCAGAAAAATTGTAGACAATCCTAGGAAATACTAGAGCTGGGTCATGATGTTGCCATAAAATTTTCAGACTAAAATATGGATATCTTGCTCAATTTGTCACAAAATATTTGTGATAAATATGGAACCGATTTCTCTCTTATTGCAAAACCTTGATTAAATCTTTGAAGTGAAGGTTCAGTGCCATTTGTGCTTCATCTGCTAATTTGTTGGAATGATTGTATACCATGTCAGGAATCCATGGGCTTGACTTTGGATATATTTTTCTTTCTGGAACTAGATGCTGGAGATCTCCACGTGGTTGGATATTTTCATTTAACACTTGAATGTTTTGTAGCTGCCAAGCTGGTTTCCAATTATTTGTATAATCTTCCCATTGAGTGGAGTCTGGGATATCTTTGTAAATTTATTTGTTGTGTTTGACATCCCATTCTATAATAATAAGCATGAGGTGTATTGGCCCTTGGATATTTTCTTTGCTAAGAAAATTTGGAATGCTATTAGTGATAGTGTTCAATATCAAAATCAAAATTGGAGAACAGGGCATGCCATCTTGTGAAATTTTCTTCTCCAGGTTTTTTAATATCCTTTGTCAGGATATTTTTTATGGAAGAGGTATATGTTCTTAAAAGGAATATTTTATTGATCAGATGGATATCAAATTTGTCAATGCAGTTCTAGGATGCTTTGACCTCTTTCTCAATTGTAGAATAATTTTTCTTGGCTGGATTCCAGACCCCTGAAGCAAATTGCATAATTTTCTCATCACCTTCCTTTTTTTGCTTAAGAAATCCTCCCCAACCAAGCTCACTAGCATCAGATTCAAAAATTTTAAAAATATTTTCATCAGATACATATAAAATGGGTAGGACTCATACCTTTTATTTTATTTTCTTGATTGCAACTGTATGGGCATTTGTCAAGGGATTGTGATTCTTTCTCAAATGTTGATTCAAGATTCTTCTATCTTAGGAAGAATTTTTGTAGAAGTTTCAGAAATAATTCATACAGCCTAGAAATCTCTACAACTAGGTTTTATCTTTTATTTCATTAGGAAACTTATCAGTAAATGCAACAACATGTTGTTGCAGGGCGATTTTCTCATTTTTAATGATGTGTCCCAAGAAATTAATATTTGTTTGGAATACTTCCATTTTATTTTGACTCACAACCAATCCACTATTTTTAACAATTTATTTAAATATGTACAAGTGCTTCAAATTTTCATCTACAGATTTAAAAAATACCAATATGTCATCTATATATACAATAAGGCAATCAAAATATGGCTTAAAATCCCGGTCCATCACCTTTTGAAATTTTGAGGGAGCATGTTTCAAGACAAAATGCATGACATTCCATTCATAGTGTCCTGAAGGTATACTGAAAGCTGTTTTAAATCAACCCTCTTCCTTGATAGATACTTGCCAAAATCCTGATTTCATATCAAATTTTGAGAATATCTTGGCACCTGCAATTCCGGTTATCAAATTTCCTTTGTGTGGGATTGTGTAGGTATTATCTTCCAGGACACTAATGAGTGGTTTATAATTAATTACCAGGTGTGGTGTTACTCTAATTTATTAATAATTTTTATTGACATAGAATCCATAGCAATTACAGGGGCTACTAGATTCACGTATCAATTTTATGTTCAAAAAAATTTGAATTTCTTTTTGATAGAGTTGTCGGTAGGCTTCATTCATAGGGATTTATCTACTTTTACATGGATTACCTGAATACTCTAGTTTATATGGTAGATCAACAAAGTATTCTTTTGATGCCAGAAAGTATTGGGCTCTTCAGCGCAACATTTTTCTTCTAAACATTTTTTGATTTCTTCGATTCTTTTCATCACATAGGGCAGTTTGAGTTGGTCTTCAATCTAGAGGCATGATTTTAAATCCTTCAATTCTACTAGTTTTCCTTGTGATTTATGTAGCTCTTTCATTTCTTGAATCATAGTGGAGATTCAAGGAGTTGAGACAAATGGGAGTGTGATGGTATGCAAGGAATCATTATTGTTTGGTACAGAGATAAAATATCGCGATCTACCATCTTCAAGTCTTGCAAAACTATTTGGTTCTACGATTGCCAAAAATAATACTTAGCAGGGATAGATTTTTTATTCAAAACATTGATGTCTGCTCTAGTATCTAATAGAGTTTTGAGATGAAAGATATCATTCTAGATTTTAATCTGGAGCATGACATGAAATTGCTGATGTTGTATTGCCATGATTTTCATATTTCTCAAGCCCTTGTAATTTACAGGCCTCATATATTTCTATGTTAGGATTCGTTCTAGAAATCTAATTGTGAGAGGGTGCTCTCTTCTGCAGGAACTTTTCCCTTTTCTAACTTGGAGACCTCGACTTTGAGCTCTAGTTTTTTTTCAAATTTGTTATTTCTTTTCTCTACTATTACTTGCAGTGTGAACACTCACCCTTGTTTTATGCATTTATTTCCTTAAATCGATTTACCATTTCGAAGATGTCAGGAGGGAGTTTTTCCATCCAGTGAGGATGAATTTCTTCTTTGTGCCATGGGTTATGTTAGTACCTTATAATGTATAATATCACAAGGTGACTGATTATTCTTTGCAGATCTTGTAGATTGAAGATAATATTCCATGACTGTAATTTATTTCCAGAAAGGGAAGAGAAATCCTTGCTGTCAAGAGGATCAAATGAATCTATCTGCCATTTAATTCAGTTGAAAGAGGAGAGTGTTGCTAATTAAGTGTGATGGTGAGCGAAATCCATACTACCCTCATTCATTCCATCTACCCTCTCCTTACCTTCCATTTTCCCAAATTCTAACACTCCCATACTCTGAATCCCATTCAAAACCCAAAAGCCCACATACATAAAATTTTTGGACTCACTATGTTATAAAACCCACTTATATTAAAAAGTACGAAATCCTAGCTCTGCCCGCATTCTGAACCTCACAAGCTTTAACCTTTTTTCTTAATTCATCACCAAAACATAAAAACCTCATTGATGCGCTTTGATGGGACCCATCGAAACCTTTATATATTACCAATCCACATGCAAAACCTTTGTTTGTGCATTTTCCTTACCCCTTTGCCTTTTCACACTTTTCCACATTTAATGCATCGCACTTCGCAATGCGCTCATTATATAATTTACCTTTTAAAAGCGTCCACATGTTATTTAAATTGCGATGCGATCGTAAATCGCATATCGAAAAGCTCAGGAGGTAAGCACTCACAAGTTAAATTTTCTAACTTGCGATGTGATCTGACGCACATCACAGTTTTCAAAGAATTGTCGTTGGAGGTAAAGGCTAAAAGTGTCGACATGCGACGTGTGATGTAGGTGGGAACTGATCGCAATCACAAATCACATTGTTTAAAGAACAAGCGCAAAGGAAAATGTTATAATCATCGAAATGCGATGTGCGATGCGGTGGAACCCGATCAAAAATTGCTAATGTTAGAGGATAGGCACAAAGAAAAAGTTAAGGCAGTGGGATGCGAAGTGCGATACCAACGCGGATGCGATGCAGCTTCATAATTGAAATCAAAACATTCTCAGGTCTGGGTAAATGGGATTTTACGTTGTTTTGTCTGTAAAACAAGTCACATCATGCCTACGAGGTTTGGAGCTAATTTCATGAATAAATAGGCCGGAACACAACAAAAATACTTGTGGTAAAGACCCGACAAGGAGCAAAGGTTTTCCACCTCATCCACCCACCATCGTCTTTAAATACGACGGCCTACGTTTCATTCCGACCCCCCTTTACCATCCTAACTTTATCCTTGCAAGGGGGGTCTGAAACGAGTGGTTTTCAAGAAAGGGATCCCCTTATGTGTCATTCTCTCATAAATTCGCACCCACCCCCTTCCATTACCACTTACCACTTCAGGGGGGGTTCAAAATACCATTGTTTCTCCTTCAAAAACCACTTTCCCTAAATAAAATGGTATCATTTTGTAACAAAGAAAGGGGAGTTAGGTCAGAGAAGCGGGGAGTTGGGCCAAGGAGAAGGTACACTTTACCCCTATCTTTACCATGATTTGTCATTTACTTTTATATATTTTTCCCTTATCTTAGCAATAAAGTAAAGGAAAATAATGCAAAAATAAGGTAGAATGAATTATTAATAAAAGGTGTGTTTAATAACATAAAAATTTATTTTTCAATGTCTTTATTGATAGGGAAGAGAAAAATCCAAACGACTGACCATGATAACCGAATGACAACAAGCAAAGAAGGCAATCGAAATCGTATCGGCTCCTCTGAATCAACAGAAGATGTAGAGGCACGCCTAATCTTGGAGTGTTCAGTCGATAGCCACGAAGCGGCAAGATCGCATCATGAGAAGGATTTGTTACTTTGTTTGAATTCACCTTTAAGCTATAAAAGGCTAAAGGTGAACAAGACGAAAGAAAATTCATGTATTATAATTTCCCGGTAATACACGTATTCAGATGGAATCGTCAAGTTCATGTTGATGTATTGCTATACTGATTAATGAAGAAATTGGCATTTTTAGTATAAAGTAATTCTGAGTATTCCTTAGCAAAAGGCTTATAGAGGCTTTGGGTCCAGCCCTGGGGATTCTCCTGCTATTTTTGTGCTATACGTTTATTTACAGAACTTGCATTTCCAGTTATCCTTGTATTTCATAACATTATCATTTAATTGGTTAATCAAAACAATGAGTTGTTCTAACTTCCTTTTCACTAGATTAGATTTATCATTCATATTCTCTTATCAGGAATTTATGCTTTTACATTCGTTAGACTAGTTTCAGCACAGTTGTTGTTCAATTATGTGTATAGTTAATGATGCTATTAGTTGATTAAAAGAGATTTCCATTGCAAAATCTAGAATAACTGATTGTTGTTATTTTTATTAGGATTGTTGTTCAATTCATCAAAGCATGTTGTTCAATTCCTATCTATTCTTTTTAGTCTTGAGTGGTTATTTCTGCATAATATTAGAACATAATCTGCTCCTTTGATTGGTATGAAGTATTTCATAGTTCACTTTCAAGTTGATTTGATTGAACTTCGAGAATTAGACAATATTTATTACAACGATCTAGAGTAGTTAACCCTTGATGTCACTTGCATATATTTTGCTTACACTCTTGAAATAACAAGACTTACCCTGGGTTGATAATTAATGTAAAGCATTAAGGTTACCCTTAAAACAATCACCTTTATGACTCAACATTTTGGCATCATTGCCGGGGAGAGTGTTTAAGAGTGATGTCTTTTACTTATTTTTCCTTTTGCTTTGAAATAATTGGGTATTGAAAATGAGAGCTAAGAACCTGCGTACTAGCAAGGAAAACGCTTGCTCTCCAACCCACTTCTCAGCAATTGTGCAGAGTTCAATAGGATAGTTGTTCTTGTTTTTTTATGACTAGGAAGAAAAAGATAGAATTAGATCAAAATCCCCCACTTAAATCCACAAAATCCAAAGCATCAGTGGTCCTTGGAAGAACGACATATATAGACGAAATTGTTAAGAAGGCTGAATCCCAAGCACCTGTAGGACCTGTTAGACTCAGTCTTGTCAGTCCTCTGTCCGAGTCAAATTCACCAAGGTTTATTTCTCGTCATTTGCAGTCATTAAATGTCATTTTAATTCTTGAGTCCAGGGTTTTGTCTTCAAAAGTGCTTCAATAACATGTGTAGGCCAGAGGAAGGTTCAACAAGTTTCTTATTTCAAGAGTTTCATCATCAGTAATGCTCAAGGATGATTCTTCTCCAAAACCCTGTTTTGGAGAAGAAATTGTCAAATTAGTTGTTTGTAATAACCATGTAATTTTCCGTCTTGAAGATTTCAAATGCAGGCTCTATGTCACCTTGCCAAACTTCATGCTAAATATCCCTGCAAGCAGACAAAGAAAATCCATCATTCAAGTCAGAAAATCAAAAAGGAAATTTGAAAAGCAGAGTTTGTATTAATGTGAAAAAATGCCGAGCCAAGACAGGCCACCATCCCTGCAAAAGACAACAAAGAAAACTCTTTTTCTTTAGAAACCAAGGAGAAGTTGCTCAACTGGAGCCCCGAATTCACAGTAAGAACAAAGAGTTGTTTATTTACAGCTATTTTTTACTGCTTTGAAAAGAAAGCTTAACTATTGAATTTGAAGGTTTTTTAAATTCAGTAAGGTTGTTTGAAGGTTGAATTATGAAAAAGATCCAGTAACGCTCCATACTAATGCATGAGATATCATGTGCAAGAATTGGGTTGTTGGAACCAATGTTGGGGTGGCATGGAGTATCGTGTATAATATCAGAGTTTACAAGAAGGGTGAAATAGTGTGTGCAAGAATTGGGTTGTTGGAACCAATGTTGGGGTGGCATGGAGTATCGTGTATAATATCAGAGTTTACAAGAAGGGTGAAATAGTGTGTGTAAGATTCAGGTTGTTGGAACCAATGTTGCATGGATTGCTAGAAAACAAGTTAATAACAATGTAATGTGGATAGAATTTGTGATTAAGTTTGCAGAATTCCTACTTTTCATGTTTATTTTGAGTGGTGAACTGTGTGGTAACATTATAGTTATGTAGCTCTCAATACATAATTCAAAAAAGAGTTCGAATTTAAATTTGGAGCAGAGAAGTCGAATTGCAAAGTTGGAGGCCAAACAGTGATTGAGAGTCCGACAGTGTGTTGACAGTGCGCGCGGTGCATACAAGGAGTGCGCGACGCATGGGATGCGCGCGACGCACTGAGCTAAAATTTCCAGTGGAAATTAACAAGCGCACGGCGCACCGGACCAGCGCGGCGCACTGGGAGTGCGCGCAGCGCGTTGAGCCTTTCAGCCTAAATTCATCACTGTTTTGTGATTTTTCAATTCAAATCGGCTCTTTCGCCTCCAAGCCTTAGTGGAGGATGGAAAAGTTTCGCACTTGACCACAAGCTGGATGATGAAGATGCATTGGTCTTTAAGCTTGTTGAGCCCAAAGGACTTAAGCATCTTGAAGCAGTGTTGGAGTCGTGTGGCAATGATCTTGCTTTTACAATCAAGAGTTTGAATGAGCTCCAATTAGGACGTGAAAGAGATTCAACTCCTTGCAAAAGCGCAGCAGATTCAAGCATTGTTTCATATGTTGATCAACCCACAGATGAAATTGATGAAGTGGTCCACGAGGAAACTATTGCTGCCGGTGGATATCTATCCCCATTAAACTATCACTTCTTTCCAAAGTCTTGCTGCACATATGTTAATGAGGTTATCTGCCATGGCATCCCAGATGCCAGGAGATTGGAGGAAGGCGATATTGTGAATGTGGATGTAACTGTCTATTACAATGGTGTCCACGGCGATCTGAATGAGACTTTTTTTTGTTGGAAAAGTTGATGATGCTTCTCAACAACTTGTTCGGTGTACATATGAGTGTTTGGAGAAAGCGATAGCTATAGTGAAACCGGGAGTAAGATTTCGTGAAGTGGGAGAGGTTATCAGTCGACATGCTTCAATGTCAGGGGTTTCTATGGTGAAATCCTATTGTGGGCATGGTATTGGCGAGCTCTTCCATTGTGCACCAAATATCCCCCACTATGGTCGAAATAAAGCTGTGGGTATCATGAAAGCTGAACATAGATTCACCCATGATCAATGCAGGAGTATGGTGTGACAGAATGTGGCCAGATGGATGGACTTCTGTGACAGCAGATGGCAAGCGGAGTGCCCAGTTTGAACACACCCTTTTAGTAACAGAGACAGGAGTGGAAGTACTCACAGCACGCTTACCCAGCTCTTCTACAAGTAAAATTGAGCAGTGATCAAAGGTTACAGTGCTGCTACTTTGCAGCGTCATTGTTTATACACCCACAATTTACAAAGCTACCGACAACAAATGAGGAAGATGAATTACTGCAAAAAGTAATCAACAGGTGCCTTGATGCTAAAGGGAATCAAACTCTTTCTAGAACTTTTGCAGGACGTGGAAATAGGCAAACGCATATTGCTGGACGCTTTTCCCAAATGGTCCATACTTTGCTCAAAAAAGGAAAAATTTAGTTTAAAAGCTAATTTTATTGAAAATTGGTTTTTATTCAAATGACAGATGGAAAATGGCAGTCAAATACTGAAAATCAAAATTAGAACGTAGATATTGACCATAAGCAGAAAAATAGGATTTGAGGCCTATTTTTATTTTCAGTTGCGTTTTAAAGGAGTTACACCTACAGATTTCACCTTTTTGGTCATCAACAGATTCAAGGGGAGCGTTGTGTTGTCTTCAGAACAGATGATTGGTTCTTTGCTTTTGTTTGTTATTGATGTTAAACAGTGCCCTCTTTTTCATCAATATGTTATCACATCTCTGAGTGTATATATTGTATTGAAAATCATTTGTAAAAGGGGGAGTTCTGGAAAACAGTGGGAGAGGTGTGAAGGAAAACTTCACTGTACAGTTTTTGACAGGGATTTAATGAAAAGATACAGCTCTGACTCCTGAGATTCTTGTGGTGTAAATTTAGCATTTGTCTTTTCTTTTGTTTCATATGTAGCTTGTTATGTTTTACATTTCATTTCATAATCATTTCCAATTGAATACTTTTAAGTCAGAAGGGCAGAATCCAGCTTACTACTCTGCCTTGGGAAGGTATTCATGTTCTGTGTTTTCTTCTGTTTGATAAGGTTTCAACTATTTCCCTTGTCAACCTCGCAACAGTCTTTTCACTCCATATAATTTCAAAAATGAATGCTAAATTTATTGCTTGTCTTGCCTCCTGAGATAATCTGTGTCTCGGATTTAACTTCTCTGCTCATGCTATCCTTTGTCCCCATACTGCCCAGGAAACCCAGTCATTTATCAAAAACCCCTTTCCTATCTATTTACTAGCCTAAAATCAGTTCCCATTTTAAGTCATCTCGCACCCTATTGCTTATTTTATCGAGATTGACTGGAGAGAGCCCTCTCCTGTCCTCGTAGGGCTAGCTACGAGGCTGACCTTGGTTTGATGTTGCCTTGAACCTCGCCCTCTTTCAGCCTAAGGCAGATTTGAGTGCTAACATAGTGGCGACCATACTGGGGAACGTCTTCCCCGGTAAAGGATGACAAAGTTCAGATCTGATCATTGATGGTGAACAATGGTCAGACACCGCAAGGCTGAAATCATTCACCTGGCGACTTCATTCACTGAAAAATCCAGAAATCAATGCTTCATGGTGACTTCACTGCAGGGAGATCAGTAGCTTCAATATTTTTAAGATGGAACGGATTGCAAGGAGATACGCTCCCATGAGCTGAGACCACATTCCAGGTTTTCCGAATAAGATGCCCAAGGTAGATTGGTCAAGGAATCTGCCTACGTTTAACGATGATGGTAAGAAGGATGCTGCTTTACATCTAGTTAGATTTCACATGCATATTCGCAAGTTGAAGGTGGATTTTCCTGAAGATTTCTTGATGAATATTTTCTTGGCCACTCTGGAAGGTGAAGCCCAATCTTGGTATGAAAATTTTCCGCTGGCCTGTATTTACTGTTTAAAGGATTTTCATGCCCTGTTCATTGAAAAATATCAAGCATCTTATCCATCATTAAATTTAGTTGATGACTGTTGCAAACATGCTTCTACTTTTATTGAAAGCCTTGAGAAATATTATGAAGATGATAATTTCATGGATGATGAGATCATGGAAGCCCTGTATGAAAATCCATTTCAGCAGCATAAAAACGATCATGAAAATTTGCAGCAGGATCAAGATTTTAGTGCGGTGGAAGATGAAGGAATTTTGCATCTTGACAGTGAACAGGAATTACATGAAATAGATCAGCAGTATGAGGAAAATCTGTATACTCCTTCACTTGAAATCAATGAAGACAATCATTGCATGAGGCAAAGAAAAAAAAGGGTATTATCTCCTCTATCTGAAGACGAGATAGATCAACTCTTGAACGGTCCTGTTCCAGCTCAAGTTAACGCAGATCTGCAGTGTGCACATGGTCAAGAAGGTGATGGTGGAACTTCTTCCTTTTCTGAAAAGGATGACAGTCCTGCAAGCAGCTTAATAGATCAGAAGGTTGAAGATTGTCATATGGCTGAAGATGATGAAAGAGAATGTTCTGTTTTAGATATGCCCACAGAAGAAGACATCATGCAGATTGCAGATTGTGATAATGTCCAGTCAGCTATTTCAGATCCAGATTCAGATTGTGATGACCAAGAATACCTTGTGCTGAATCCCATCAGGGAGAATTCTGCTGTTGAGATCATCTGGGATAAAGACAACAGAGGTATGGATCCAAGTGTTTTCAGTTCATTAGAACACAACCTTCATGAAGAAGCAATCCAGTCAGTTCATGAAAAACAAGATGAGATCTTCATTCAAGTAAGTGAAACAGTTCCTTTGGATGAATTTAGGGTATATGATAGAAATTTCATGTTTGAGCATCAAGAATCAGCTGAAGTTTCTTTTCTTATGATTGATGACTGTAATGAGAATCTGGCTGTCATATCATATGAAGATGACCTACAATATATTTAGGCTACAGAATATCAGACCGTTCAGGATTCTCTTTCAGTTTCTTCTTCATATGTTTCATGTGTTGAAATGTTTTTACAAGAGGAGATCCGCTCATCTACCTGTTCAGAGTTTTTTGAAGCCCAGGAACATATTGTTACTAAAGTACATGATGAAGGAAGATCAGAATTAGAAGCAGGAGAAAAAGACACCTTGTTCTTTCAGCAAGAGGTAAATCTTCATGTTTTTTCAGGATCCAATGGCCAATCTATTGCAGTCAGCTGTGAAGGTGTTTATTGCAGTGTTCAGTGATGAAGGAGATCATGGTCAGCTATGTTTTTGGATGCCCAGTTATCAGTACTTATTGGTGACCAGCAGATCTGATCAGGGGAATCAATCAAGAAGGAATTTGCTTGATTGGTTACATTGGCATTATGATATAGTTCGATGGTATATTGTCTTGTAAGAAACACAGGCGGTTATGTACTGCCAGCAAGCTTTAAGTTTTAAGTTCAGGTCTTAAGTTAGTTTGCCAGAGTCAAGTTTTTTCTGTCATTTCAATTTGCATCGAGTTAGTTTGAGTCGAATTTCTAGTCAATAAATTAATCATGTCAATTTCTTGAAATAACGGACTCCATTGCCCAATGGATAGAGGCACTGTCTGCTCTCCCAAAGATCTACGGATTCTTGGCACCTCCAAGAAGCGGCAGCTGCCATCCCCATTGGAACCAATGTTAGACTCAGTCTTGTCAATCCTCTGTCAGAGTCAAATTCACCAAGGTTCATTTCTCGTCATTTGCAGTCATTAAATGTCATTTTAATTCTTGAGTCCAGGGTTTTGTCTTCAAAATTTCTTCAATAACATGTGCAGGCCAGAGGAAGGTTCAACAAGTTTCTTATTTCAAGAGTTTCATCATCAGTAATGCTCAAGGATGATTCTTCTCCAAAACCCTGTTTTGGAGAAGAAATTGGCAAATTAGTTGTTTGTAATAACCATGTAATTTTCCATCTTGAAGATTTCAAATGCAGGCTCTATGTCACCTTGCCAAACTTCATGCTAAATATCCCTGCAAGCAGACAAAGAAAAGCAATCATTCAAGTCAGAAAATCAAAAAGGAAATTTGAAAAGCAGAGTTTGTATTAATGTGAAAAAATGCCGAGCCAAGACAGGCCACCATCCCTGCAAAAGACAACAAATAAAACTCTTTTTCTTTAGAAACCAAGGAGAAGTTGCTCAACTGGAGCCTCGAATTCACAGTAAGAACAGAGAGTTGTTTATTTACAACTATTTTTTACTGCTTTGAAAAGAAAGCTTAACTATTGAATTTGAAGGTTGTTTAAATTCAGTAAGGTTGTTTGAAGGTTGAATTATGAAAAAATCCAGTAACGCTCCATACTAATGCATGAGATATCATGTGCAAGAATTGGGTTGTTGGAACCAATGTTGGGGTGGCATGGAGTATCGTGTATAATATCAGAGTTTACAAGAAGGGTGAAATAGTGTGTGCAAGAATTGGGTTGTTGGAACCAATGTTGGGGTGGCATGGAGTATCATGTATAATATCAGAGTTTACAAGAAGGGTGAAATAGTGTGTGCAAGATTTAGGTTGTCGGAACCAATGTTGCATGGATTGCTAGAAAACAAGTTAATAACAATGTAATGTGGATAGAATTTGTGATTAAGTTTGCAGAATTCCTACTTTTCATGTTTATTTTGAGTGGTGAACTGTGTGGTAACATTATAGTTATGTAGCTCTCAATAAATAATTCAAAAAAGAGTTCGAATTTAAATTTGGAGCAGAGAAGTCGAATTGCAAAGTTGGAGGCCAAACAGTGATTGAGAGTCCGACAGTGTGTTGACAGTGCGCGCGGTGCATACAAGGAGCGCGCGGCGCATGGGATGCGCGCGACGCACTGAGCTAAAATTTCCAGTGGAAATTAACAAGCGCGCGGCGCACCAGACCAGCGCGGCGCACTGGGAGTGCGCGCGGCGCACTAGACCAGCGCGATGCACTGGGAGTGCGCGTGGCGCGTTGAGCCTTTCAGCCTAAATTAATCACTGTTTTGTGATTTTTCAATTCAAATCGGCTCTTTCGCCTCCAAGCCTTAGTGGAGGATGGAAAAGTTTCGCACTTGACCACAAGCTGGACGATGAAGATGCATTGGTCTTTAAGCTTGTTGAGCCCAAAGGACTTAAGCATCTTGAAGCAGTGTTGGAGTCGTGTGGCAATGATCTTGCTTCTGCAATCAAGAGTTTGAATGAGCTCCAATTAGGACGTGAAAGAGATTCAACTCCTTGCAAAAGCACAGCAGATTCAAGCATTGTTTTATATGTTGATCAAACCATAGATGAAATTGATGAAGTGGTCCATGAGGCAACTATTGCTGCCGGTGGATATCTATCCCCATTAAACTATCACTTCTTTCCAAAGTCTTGCTGCACATCTGTTAATGAGGTTATCTGCCATGGCATCCCAGATGCCAGGAGATTGGAGGAAGGTGATATTGTGAATGTGGATGTAACTGTCTATTACAATGGTGTCCACGGCGATCTGAATGAGACTTTTTTTGTTGGAAAAGTTGATGATGCTTCTCAACAACTTGTTCGGTGTACATATGAGTGTTTGGAGAAAGCGATAGCTATAGTGAAACCGGGAGTAAGATTTCGTGAAGTGGGAGAGGTTATCAGTCAACATGCTTCAATGTCAGGGGTTTTTGTGGTGAAATCCTATTGTGGGCATGGTATTGGAGAGCTCTTCCATTGTGCACCAAATATCCCTCATTATGGTCGAAATAAAGTTGTGGGTATCATGAAAGCTGAACAGAGATTCACCATTGAGCCCATGATCAATGCAGGAGTATGGCGTGACAGAACGTGGCCAGATGGATGGGATGGATGGTTCTTTGTGACGACGAGATGGCAAGCGGAGTGCCCAGTTTGAACACACCCTTTTAGTAACAGAGACAGGAGTGGAAGTACTCACAGCACGCTTACCCAGCTCTCCAAATGTGTTCCCCCGGTAAAACCAATTAAAGCTATTCTGTTGCTACAAGTAAAATTGAGCAGTGATCAAAGGTTACAGTGCTGCTACTTTGCAGCGTCATTGTTTATACACCCACAATTTACAAAGCTACCGACAACAAATGAGGAAGATGAATTACTGCAAAAAGTAATCAACAGGTGCCTTGATGCTAAAGGGAATCAAACTCTTTCTAGAACTTTTGCAGGACGTGGAAATAGGCAAACGCATATTGCTGGACGCTTTTCCCAAATGGTCCATACTTTGCTCAAAAAAGGAAAAATTTAGTTTAAAAGCTAATTTTATTGAAAATTGGTTTTTATTCAAATGACAGATGGAAAATGGCAGTCAAATACTGAAAATCAAAATTAGAACGTAGATATTGACCATAAGCAGAAAAATAGGATTTGAGGCCTATTTTTATTTTCAGTTGCGTTTTAAAGGAGTTACACCTACAGATTTCACCTTTTTGGTCATCAACAGATTCAAGGGGAGCGTTGTGTTGTCTTCAGAACAGATGATTGGTTCTTTGCTTTTGTTTGTTATTGATGTTAAACAGTGCCCTCTTTTTCATCAATATGTTATCACATCTCTGAGTGTATATATTGTATTGAAAATCATTTGTAAAAGGGGGAGTTCTGGAAAACAGTGGGAGAGGTGTGAAGGAAAACTTCACTGTACAGTTTTTGACAGGGATTTAATGAAAAGATACAGCTCTGACTCCTGAGATTCTTGTGGTGTAAATTTAGCATTTGTCTTTTCTTTTGTTTCATATGTAGCTTGTTATGTTTTACATTTCATTTCATAATCATTTCCAATTGAATACTTTTAAGTCAGAAGGGCAGAATCCAGCTTACTACTCTGCCTTGGGAAGGTATTCATGTTCTGTGTTTTCTTTTGTTTGATAAGGTTTCAACTATTTCCCTTGTCAACCTCGCAGCAGTCTTTTCACTCCATATAATTTCAAAATTGAATGCTAAATTTATTGCTTGTCTTGCCTCCTGAGATAATCTGTGTCTCGGATTTAACTTCTCTGCTCATGCTGTCCTTTGTCCCCATACTTCCCAGAAAACCCAGTCATTTATCAAAAACCCCTTTCCTATCTATTTACTAGCCTAAAATCAGTTCCCATTTTAAGTCATCTCACACCCTATTGCTTATTTTATCGAGATTGAATGAAGAGAGCCCTCTCCTGTCCTCGTAGGGCTAGCTACGAGGCTGAGCTTGGTTTGATGTTTCCTTGAACCTCGCCCTCTTTCAGCCTGAGGCAGATTTGAGCGCTAACAGGACCCAGAACCATTCCTACAAAAAGTCCTACTATAGTCCCTCAGGCAGCAGCCTCACCATCTACAGCCCATGCTGAGATTCACAGCGAAACATAAGGGTCTGAACAAAGCCTTCAGACTATTGAGCACTTAAGTCCCAACCCTTCGAGAGAGGGAAATTATTACAATTTGTAGGAAGGAGAGGGAGAAACTAGCAGTGTAGTATAGGTAAAAACTCCAGAGCCTGGATCCCCTGAGAGAGTGGTTGAGATAGAGACATCCAGTATTCCATATCGGGGAAGTGCTGTAAGGCCTCCTCCAAATCCACTCCCTAATCCCACTCAAATTATTCCCCCAGATCAATAAATCCCTAAATATTATTGGCACATCTTTGATCAGATGGCGAACAACCAAAAACAGAGACATACATAAACATTGGAGTATCCCATTATTGATTCGACCACAAATGCCCCTATGAAAACTATTCTATTACAAAACATACCCACCTTCCATGGGCTGACCTCGAAATATCCAGATGCTTTTTTATTTGAATTTGATGTCTTATGTAGGGGATATGAATACACCACTGACCCTCAGAAAATTACTATTTCCCTCTACTTTGAAGGGGGCAACATTACGTTGGTTTATGGGGCTCGGTGGAGGAGCCATTAATAATTGGGATCGGATGAAAAAATATTTTCTTACAAATATCAAGAATACTGCCAGACTCTTGAACTAAAAGATGAAATATTCAATATGTCTGCAAAAGACAATGAGACATTAGAATAATACACTGAAATATTTTAATACAATTTGCAAAGATATCCATATACTACACTGTCTAAAGATATTTTAGAAGGAACAATGATTAAAGGAATGAAAGAGGAATGGGTGGAAACAATTAATATAATGGGAAAATGGGACATCTATTAAGAATAATATGATGACATTATTTCATTTTGCATCAGGTGTTCTTGGGGTAGTATGCGAAGCAGGCCAACCGGACGAGATTCAATTACAAGAAATTATAAATAGTCTGGTGGCAACGTGATCAGAGAAAAATTTGGTAATATTTGAGAAGATTTTAAAACCTATATCTTAGGCACCCTTACAACGCAGCTAGATGTCCTATAAGCCAAGCAGAAGCAAGCTCTAGCAGAACATAACTTGGCTGTTTTTTTCCCACGCTGTAGGAAGAAGCACAACCAACGGGAATGTCCATTAGACATGGTTCAGACTTGTGCTATTTGTACCAAGGACCATGACACTAACCATTTCCCTTCACTTCCAGGGTTGAAAGTGGTTTTTAAAGAGGCAAAAGAAGAAACATAACCAATGTATCTAATGAATCAATGTTGGCAGTGGAAAACATGACCAGATATGCAACAAGACCCGTCATATTTGTTTTCTCCTCCAAAATTTAATTAACAAAACCCTAGAATAGCATGGCAGGGTCAATAACCTTTTTCTGTCTAGCCATCCCAATAATTTTCCATGCTTCCTTGGCCAACACAATCCCCTTCAGGTAATAGTTGGTCAAGAATTTCTTTTCCCCCCCTTATTGGCAAAACAATCCATATCAGCCCCAATGGCCTGCCCCCACTTCACAGAATACAAAATGGTCTCAAAACTGGAAATGACCCCTGGGAATGACAAATTTACCTATGTGTATAGGGGCTCAGAATAAACCCACATTACCAGCCCCATGCCCAGTCCAACACAATCCTCAGCCTATTATGCGTCCTCAACTACCGGCTCAACCCAATCCTAATCCCAATAACAGACTGGTTCAACTAATCTAGATTGTTGAAAACCCAAACCCCAAAACTGAAAAAGAAGAAATGCAATGAACTTAGGCTGAGATCAGGGCGTGTTATTTCACCTGAAGAAGATACGACCCTACCACAACTTGAGTCTGAAATTCCAACAGTACCTAAACAATCAACTATGACAGAAACAAAGATAGAGCAGGGGAGGGACAGAGTTGACCAAAAAGACCCTCAAAACCTTATTATTTCCTCCCCTCCATTACTTGAGAGATTAAAACTGCCTAAACCAATAGTCTCTTCAAATTTTGATCTCCTAGGGGAATTAAAAAATATTTGCATTAAAATTCCTCTCCTACAGGCTATACAAGACATTCCTATCCATGCTAAGACAATTAAAGAGCTGTGCAGAAAAAACAGGTGAGGAAAGCAAAGACTGCACCAATTGCTCATGTAGTGGGAGCACTGTCAAACTTACTCTTGTGTAAAGAAACACCAGTAAAATATGAGGATCTAGGAAACCCCATAGTCATAATACAAATATCTGGCCACTCCTTTTCAAACACATTAGTTGATTTGGGGGTGGCCATCAACATCTTAACTACAGAAACCTGCGAGAAGTTAGGTATAACGTTGTTGGAACCCACATCTCCCTTGTTGGAACTTACTGATAGATTTGTTATCAAAGTAGAAGGTATATTATAGGACATCCTAGTTTCTGTGGACTCATGGGAGTACCCGGCAGACTTTTTAGTTATTAACCCAAAAAGTAGGTTATATGGACATCCCCTGATATTGGGACGACCTTGGTTAGTAAAGGCTGATGCTTACATAGGTTGTCAAATAGGCAGCATGACCATTGCTAGAGGAGATGCCATAAATAATATTGTCATATACTCCCCTGCCAAACCAAGTCTTCCCACTGTAAATATCCACAAACATCCATAGACATACTGGGAACAAAACGTCTATTCACCACTGACAATAATTGAAGCACTCAAATTCAAAGATCAAACTGAAGACGATGTAATCAATAACTTCATGAACCATCCATCTACTTTAGAAAATTTAAAATTACAAATGTTAAAAGAAATTCTTGATAATGAAGCACAGGAGGACCCCTTAGCAGGAATTGATGACCAACACATACCCACGACTGCTGTTCATAACAGCATGCCAATTTAAATTGAGCCAAGGAAAGTTTCAAATATCAATGACAGTCTGAATAGTATCCAACAAAAAAAGCTCATTTAGATTTTACAGAAATATAAGGGAGCATTTGCTTGGGACTACCTAGGCATGGAGGGTATAGATCATCAACTATGCAAACATCACATTTATACTAAAAAGGATGCTCTGCCTATTTGGTAGCCTTAGCGGAGGTCAAACCCGCATCTGAAAGACATTGTAAAAGATGAATTGCAAAATCTGCTAAATTTAAACTTCATTTATCCTATTTCAGACAGCAAATGGGTCTCTCCTCTAGTATTCGTTCCTAAGAAGAATGGTAAGTGGAAAATCTGTGTGGATTAAAAAGAGTTGAATAAAGCAACACATAAAGACCACTTCCCCCTCCCTTTTAATGATCAGGTCCTTGATACATTGGCAGGAAAGAGGTTCTTCTCTTTTCTTGATGGTTTTAATGGTTACAATAAAATCTAGATAGACCCTAAAGACCAAGATAAAACGAATTTTACCTGCCCCTGGGGTACATTCACCTATAGGGTATTACTGTTCGGATTATGTAATGCCCTAACAACATTTCAAAGGGCCATATTCAACATTTTTTCTGATTTAATAAATGAAGGGCTCGATATTTACATGGACAACTTTACTCCATATGGAGATGACTTTGATCAGACACTGCAAACACTAGAAAAAGTATTGGAACGATGTATTTCTACCAGATTGTGTTTGAGCAACAAAAAATGTCACATGATGATGACCGAAGGAGTAATCCTAGGACACTACATCTCCACAACTAGAATATAGGTAGATCCAGAAAAAATAGAGGTAATTATTTTATTAGCCACACCTTGTACTCAGACAAAGGTACATAGTTTCATTGGACATGCAGGGTACTTACGTAGGTTTATAAATAATTTCTCATAAATTGTTGTACCCTTGTATGCATTAACTAGAAATGTTGAATTCCATTGGTCTGACAAATGTGACACTGGTTTTTCATATTTGAAGAAAATGGTCTCGACTGCACCAGTCTTACGCGACCCAATTGGGAGTTTCCTTTTCATATTTCCTTATATGCATTCGACATAGCGATAGGGGCGGTTCTCAGTCAAGAAGAAGACAAAAATCCCTACACTATTTACTATATTAGCAAGATTCTCACTCCTACCGAGTTAAACTATACAGTGACCGAAAATGAGTTCTTGGCTGTCATTTATGTTATTAATAAATTTAGACATTATATAACTAACTATCAAGTATTCCTATATACCGATCACTCCGCCATTAGATACTTAGCTAATAAACCTATTACAAATGGAAGAGTGACTCATTGGTTGTTTCTTTTACAGGAGTTTGACATAACTATCAAGGACCGCCCAGGGAAAGAGAGCATAGTTGTAGATCTCTTGTCTAGAGTTCCAAAGTCAGATGACCCATTAGCGGTGGACGATCAATTCCCTGATGAGAATTTATTCGTAGTAGTAGTAAAAATGCCATGGTACACAGATGTAGCAAATTATCTAGCAGTAGGAAAGCTGCCAAGACACTTGACATCAAAGGAATAGAAGCTGATTGTTTAGCACAGTGCTAGATTCTCCTGGATCGGTGGATATCTTTTCCATACAGGAGTTGATATGCATATCCATAGATGTATATGAGAAGACGAGATTTATGACATCTTAGGGTCTGTCATGACGAACCATGTGGTGGCCATTTTGCAAATCATAGGACAGGGCACAAAGTATTACAAATGGGTTATTATTGGCCTAAAATCTTTAAATATGCCAAGAAATATGTCCAAGCCTACGATAGTTTCCAAAGAATTGGCCGGCCTGGCCAATTTGACGAAATGCCACTGTAACCACAGTTGGTAGTGGAACCTTTCGAATGGTGGGCACTGTACTTTGTTGGACCATTCAATCCGTCATCGAATCAGAAGACCTACATACTGGTTGCCACATATTACATGATGAAGTGGGTAGAAACAATGGATTTATCGAGAGATACAGAAGAATCTGTGATCAATTTTCTTTTTGAGCTATTTGGGTGGTATGGCTTACCTCGGGAAGTGAAAACTGATGGAGGGGCACATTTTGTGGGAAATAAAATCATGACCACTTTGAAGAACCACCATGTCACCCACAGAGTCACCTCTCCCTACCACTCGCAGGTGAACGGGCAGGTCAAATGCACCAATAAATTCCTTGAGGCTATTCTCACTAAAACAGTCTCAACACATCGGCGGGATTGGGCTACTAGACTACTAGAGGCCTTGTGGGCTTATCGCACAACATGGCGAAACACCACCGGATATTATCTGTACCATCTGGTATTTGGAAGGGAGCCAATTTTTCATACTGAATTTGAAATAATGACTCTGAGAACAACCCAGGAAGTGGGGTTGGATTTGACGGAGGCCTAAGTTAGAAGACTCCAACAAATAAATGAATTAGATGAAGCACGACTACTTGCTATACAAGACACTAAAATTACTCAAAAACAACGAGCTAAGTGGCATGAAAACCTCATAAAAAAGAAGACATTCCAGAAAGAAGATTGGGCACTCCTCTACGACTCCAGATTCCAGGACTTCTTGGGTAAGTTACAAACAAGGTGGCTCGGTCCATACGAAATTCAAGAAGTACACAACAATGGTACCATTACCTTGAACACCATAGATGGATCTGGCTCTGACTTTTGAGCCAATGGACACCGAGTGCGCCTCTATCATAAACCACTTATGAAAGAGTCTTTCTGCTAGTAGGTGCATGACGACCCCACCATCCAAATTTTAGCTGCACGAGATGATGGCCTGATAACTTTAAGTCCACAAAAATTTGTTATTTCCTCTTGTAAATATTGTATATATGATCCATGAAATTTATAGTTCTTCTCATTTTTGTACATTCCATCTCTTTTTCATTATTTTTATTCTCACAACTACATTTTTTTTTAATTTCTTTCTTTTGTGTGTTCTACTGTTCAAACCTTTGAACAGTTGATGTTTAATAAAGTTGAACAGTTGATGTTCAATCAAATTGAAAAGTTGCCGTTCAATTCAAATGAATGGCTATTTTTGTTGCGTGTTTTTACTTTTGTTGTTCAAACCTTTGAACATCTGTCGTTCAATCCAATTAAACAACTACTGTTCAATCGAATTGAACGACTGTTTCTTAATTCGAATGAAGGACTGTGGTTTTTTTTAGTGTGTTTATTTCTGCTGTTCAAACCTTTGAACAAAAGTTGTTTAATTTGAATAAACGACTATGTTTTTTTAGTATGTTTATTTGTGCTTTTCAAACCTTTGAACAACTACTATTCAATCGAATTGAACCGATATTGTTCAATCGAATTGAACAACTGTAGTTCAATTCAAATGAACGACTGTTTTTTTGCGTGATTTTACTTTTGCTATTCAATCAATTGAACAACTGTTGTTCAATCGAATTGAACGGTTGATTTATTTTCTAGCATGTTTTTTTTTCTTTTGATGATTTCTTTTCGAATATCCACTCTTCCTTTACACATCCTTGCCATAAAATCCATTTTTGGAAAAGGAATTGGCACCTAAAGAGGAGAAAAGTAGTGATATTACTAATATTATGATTTTTTAAAATTTTGATGGAAATCTCTACTCCTGAAGCTAACATGGTTTATTTGTATAATGAAGGGCTAGATATCTCTTGTTCATACATATTATTACACAATTCATTTCCATAGTCTTATGCTGGTATATATTTCTACACTCTCAAGTAGTAATTCTCCTGGACATGAGGATATAGGAATAAGAGTATTAATTGTATTGACATTATTTTTATTTCTCACACCAACCCTAATGCTTAAGGAGTTAATGAGCCTCCCTCAATCTATAAATAAAAAGAATAACATTATGTCTATGTGCAAATTTTTAAGAGAGAATAGGGGGTCTCATCATGAGCCAGCCTACCATGATCATAAGGGTTTAACAGGTGACATTCCCACAATGGCCAAAACACTAGGGTAGCGACCTTATCAATAGCTAAAACTTCTTGAAGTACAAAAGGTCTCATCACGAGACGGCCTGATCACTCTGTTACAATCCCCGTGAATGGTACTATGAATATCTGGTCACCAGACCAACACAATGGTCTCTCCATAAAATAAGCAAAATGTCTACTTTTCAAAAAGAAAAATATTATGTCTATGTGCAAATTTTTTTAAGAGAGAATACAGGGTCTCATCACGAGCCAACCTACCATGATCATTAGGGTTTACGAGGTGACATTCCCACAATGTTCAACACACTAGGGTAGTGACCTTCTCGACAGCTAAAACTTATTGAAGGATAGGAGGTCTCATCACAAGCCGACCAAATCACTCTGTTACAATCCCTGTGAATGGCACTATGACTATCTGGCCACCACACCATCACAGTGGTCTCTCCATAAAGCAAGCAAAATTTCTACTTTTAAATAGAGGATTCTGGCTCATTTCCGAGTTAAAATAGCAACTCTGTCGAGGATATGAACGCCTGCTGGCAGCAGTGGCTCTGCTTGTGGTATCAAAGTATTTTTCTAACAATAGCCAATTACTTGTATATGCCCTATTTCCTATTGATCCATTCGTGAAATAAATGCACTACTTGAATAAGTGTTATCAATATCTACCCGCATAATTAACTATGAGTGAATTATCTTTTCATGTTGAATTAAGGGATGAAAACATCAATCATAATATGTCACCTGTCATGCTTCCATCATATTATGCTTTCAAAATAAGACATCCTTTCACAATAATTGCTACTTCGATTTTCTCCCCTTCTTCGGCCATTTCCACCTGATGTACAATTGTGATGATTACCAACTTCTGACCTTTTCTTCGTGTGCATTCATGATTGTTACAATCTTTCCTCTTTTCTTGAGCTTCAAGGCTATGGATGCCCTTCTCTTGTACATTTGTGATGATTAGCAACTTCTAAACTTTACTTCGTGTGAATTCATGATTGCTACAATCTTTCCTCTTCTCTTGAGCTTTAAGGTCGTGGACGACCTTCTCTCGTTGGAGGGGGTACGAATATTCATAATGAATAAGCATGCGAATTACCCACACGAATTGCTTCGGGTATGCTGATGGGAACAAAATATCATTGCATTTATGTCATGAAGTTGCATTTTTATAATATATTAAAAAAAAAACTGCATGCAGTGTTTATAATGTTTTAACCAACAGAGTCGAAAGAAATGCATACAGAAGAAGAAACCCAATCTGATAACACTGTAGCCATGGGTGGAAATTCTCTCTGCAATGAATCCACAATTTTTCAAGCCTCATAATCAACTCACACTTTTCTCCGGCAAGCTGGCTATATTCCATATCTATAAAGACTATAAGGGTTTAACACAGAGATAGTAGTTAAATTTTTGCAAAACCTCTGGGAAGGGCATACCATAGCCAAAGCAATAATCATACCAGTCTCTAAATAAATCACCGCTGAGGTCTCCAGACTGCCAATAGAAGGAGAAAGATGGACTAAAAAACATGTCCTTCTACAAGAAGAAATCTTAGTGTACCAGGACCCATGCGAGCCACTAGAACGAAAAGGGAAAGGTATTAATCCTGCATCCTTGCAGCAGCCTTGGAAAGAATTTGCAGTCTTCATTCAAAGATATATCACATGCGACGGATGTCGGGATGTGTTAAAGTCCTGTCAACTTAAACTACTAGTTATTCTCAAGAGAAAATTTTCAGTTAATTTTCCCTTTTTCCTAAATTTTGTATTGCATAATACTGCTTTCGAATTAGAAGAGATAAAAACCCCCAAACAATTTTCAGTCACCATGGCTTGATTAAATTGACCATCATTCCTGAGTTAAACACACATCAGATAACATGGGACAACCTTGTTAATCCTGCCTTGCCTGCCCCTGAAGAAAACCTTGACAGAGTAGAGATTGAAATCCCTAGAATAGCCATACCTAGGAGAGCAAGAGGGAAGAGAACCCATGTTTTGACCACAAAACCAGGAAAATAGAGATGGTCTGAAAGGTTGCAACTATGGAAAAATACCTCTGTATTTCTAGATGAGGTGGGACCATCCCATACACCACCTTTGAGCCCTCAAAATATGTACTTACAAGAATACAAAGAAGAAATGGCTCAAGTCCTAGAGAAAATGAGAACATCTCGTGAAATGGGAAGCCCATCTGAACAATTCGAGGAGTAAAGGGACCTTTTGAACGAGTTTTTCATTGCTAGCAGCTCTGGCCATATTGAAATCCTACCTCCCCATGATGAATTGCATGCTTTTAGGGTTTTATCTCCCTATGATAATGAATGGGTGAGTAGGGAAGACTAGACATAGAGAATATCTGAATATGGAAACCAGTCAGGGGATATTTTTCTATTATAGTGGGATACAAGTATTGAGATAGTTCCCCTAACACCTGAAGAAAATATTATTCCACCCAGTCACGACGTTAATGTTGAAATAACCTCTTGGACGCTTGAAGAAAACACCATTTCTGATAACCTTAGTACTGGCACAACCGTTCCTGAAACCGAAGCCACTGCTACTCCTTCTCCTGCCAAAACCCTGCTAAAAGAAAAATCAACTGAGATTAAGTTAAGGAAAATGAACAGGAAATGCAGGAAATTGGGAAAAACGGTAAAACAACTAAGGAAACGGTTGGAAGAAGCAAACAAGGCTTGTAATCCTAAGAAGGAATTTTCTACCATGGGAACCCAGACATATTTTTTTACCCAAACGGTAGATACTATTGAAATTTCTATACAGACTGATTTAATAGACAATGCTGAAGCCTCTATATAGATTGATTTAATAGATACTGTTGAAGTTCCTGTACAGACTGAGTTAATGGATAATGTTGAAGCCTTTGTACAAACGGATTTGATACACACTGTTGAAGTCTCTATGTAGACTGATTTGATACTCACAGGATATAATGAGACTCAAATAGAGATAACACTTGCCTACTCTCCCCTGGTAGAAAAACATGCCAATCAGAAGATTTGCAATGAATTAATGCAAGTTCAGCATGAATTGGCCCAGTGTAAGAAGGAAGTAGTACCCTTATAGGAACATGAGGCATTGCTAAAGCGATTCAAAGACCTTTCTGCAACTAAAGATGAAACCTTTACCCAACTCAGGGAAGAAAGGACAAAAGTGAAGAAGGCACAAGATCAAGTGGAACAAGCTAAGAAGCAGGCCAATATGGTTTGCTCTCTTTACTTAGATGTATTGACTTGCAGGGCACCAACCACTAATTATGCTTTATTCTTAGTGGAAAGATATTTATTGTTAAAAACAAAGCTGTCAGGGTAGGAAAGCCCACTAATTTTAAAACCATTGAAGAATTTGTCCAATGTTCCAATGAGCAGGATGAGCAGGTCCAACATCTTTTGTGTGAATTGTATTTACATAATTTCTTTCTAGAGGAGTATAGGGATAGTAACCCCAGTCCCTTCATATGGGATGTTCAGTTCCAAGCCTTTCTGTCCTTTGCCAAAAATCAGATTAGATGGGCTAAAGCCTACAATACCTTTCAGAAAAGAGAACATGGCCTAGATCTATGGGTCAGAGGGGAACCTACTAAACCCCTATACTTCTTCACTCAACATAAGAAATTCATGCAGCGGAAAGGAGTGATATCCAAATTGGGACCTATTAACAAGGATATTGTGGAGAATGGGTGGGCATACTTCTATGACAATCAGGAAGAAGCATTATCAATAGCCAAACATAGATGGTTGGCCTCTACATATAATGTTAAGAACAAAGAACCATTTGGGTATAGGAAATTTAAAGCTACTGATTCCCGGTTCCTTCTATACAACAACCTAATTTTGAACATGGGTCCTACGTGGATAGGGTGCAGATACAAATGCCCCATCATATGGTACTCCCTTGAAGACTATCATCATGATTAAGAGTTACCAGAGGGGCACACAAACTTAGCATTTGCAAAGATAAAACATAGACATGGCTTTAGAATTTACAAGGAAGAAGTATATCCTGCATATTCTTTAACCCAACTACACCTCAACCATTTTTTTCCACAAGGACCTGCAAAAAGGTAAGTAGGGGAGTATGTTGGGCCAAGGAGAAGGTACATTTTACCCATATCTTTACCACGATTTGTCATTTATTTTTATATAATTTTCCCTTATCTTAGTAATAAATTAAAGGAAAATAATGAAAAAATAAGGTAGAATGAATTATTAATAAAAGGTGTGTTTAATAACATAAAAACTGATTTGTCATTATCTTTATTGATAGGGAAGCAAAACAACCAAATGGATGATGAGGATGACCAAATGACATCAGGCAAGGAAGGCGAACGGAATCATATTGGCTCCTCTAAATCAACGAAAGATGTAGAGGCACACCTACTCTTGGAGTGTTCAATCGATAGCCACGAAGCGGTAGGATCACATCATGGGAAGGATCCATTACTACGTTTGAATTCACCTTCAAGCTATAAAAGGCCAAAGGTGAACAAGACAAAAGACAATTCATGTATTATAATTTCCTGGTAATAAACGTATTTAGACAAAATCGTCAAGTTTGTGTTGTTGTATTGCTCTACTGATTAATGAAGAAATTGGCATTTTTAATATAAACTATTTCTGAGTATTCCTTAGCAGAAGGCTTCTAGAGGCTTCGGGCCCATCCTTGGGGGTTCTCTTGTTATTTCTGTGCTATACGTTTATTTACAGAACTTTCATTTCTAGTTATCCTTTGCATTTCATAACATTATCATTTAATTCGTTAATCACAAGAGTGAGCTGTTATAACTTCCTTTTCACTATATTAGATCTATCATTCATATTCTCTTATAAGGAATTGATGCTTTCACATTCATTAGACTAGTTTCAGCATGGTTTTTGTTCAATTATGCGTATAGTTAATGTTTGAATCTTTTCATCATAATTATGAGCGTTTAGTTGATATTTAATTATGAAGGATGCTATTAGTTGATTAAAAGAGAATTCCATTGCAAAATATAGAATAATTGATTGTTTTTCAATTTATTAGGATTGTTGTTCAATTCATTAAGGTAGCTATTCAATTCATCAAAGTGTGCTATTCAATTGCAATATATTCTTTTCAGTCTTGAGTGGTTATTTTTCATAATCTTAGAACAGAATCTGCTCCTTTGATTGGTCTGAAGTATTTCATAGTTCACTTTCAAGTTGATTTGATTGAACTTCAAGAATTAGACAATATTTCTTACAACGATCTAGAGTAGTTAACGCCTGATGTCACTTGCATATATTTTTCTTACACTCTTGAAATAACAAGACTTTCCCTGGGTTGATAATTAATGTAAATCATTAAGGTTACCTTTAAAAAAATCACCATTATGACTCAACACCAGCGCCGCATTGGAATTTATCATCCGAAAAAGGCGGTCCGAATAACAAAGCTAGATGTTAGAACCTCTATTGGTTGCCTCTTCGAAACCATCACAGCTTCCTCCAAAGCTTACTGTTTGATCTTCTGAGGAGCCATTGAAGTGTTGGATCTACGAAGAGTTTCCTAGAATTAATCCCATAGGTGATGTTGTTGTCAGGGATGTCTTATCACCGCCTGCATGTCTCCACTTGTCCATTTTATGCTTAAATGTAATCGCTGTAGTAGGAAGATTAACCAACTTAAGTTTTCTATAAATACTGTATGGATTAGCAGTGTAAAAAGAGGCTCGGAAGGGGAAAAAACCATTGTAATAGATTCTGCTAGTTGAAAGCACTCTCTTTTGGATGAATGAATGAGTATGCTATTTTCTAGATTCTTGTGTTATGATTTGTGGTGAAGTGCTTCTCCCATGTAATTTGTCATTCTTTTGTTTTATATACTATTTTTTTTCTTTACCGTGGATATAAATTTTTGTGTAGGATTTACCATAGGGTAACCTGATCAGTCTTGAAACAATACATTATGTTTTACCCTAAGGATTGGATGTATAATTAAGAGATGGTCTTCTCTGGATCCATGTGAAGACCGGAATGTAGAATTCAGAGATGTTCTACTCTGCATTCTCGTTGAACCTCAATCTCCTCTTTTCCATTTCACAAGTTGTTTAGATCCATTAACATGGCTAGGTTGCCTGGTTGTAGCTGAACTCAGTTGTCATCCATTTGAATTTTTTTACACCTGTTTAACTCCATAGCCCAATGGCCCTCTTCTGCTACCTCAACAAAATATCCAAACAAAACCTTGCACTAATATCTAGCCTAAAATTCCCCTGTAAACAAAGCTATATCTAACATAGAGAGCCCTCTCTGAGTCCAAGAAGGCTAGGTCCTGAATTCCAAAGAGGTTTGATGTTTCCCCCGTAGTTGTGTCTTCAGCCTTCAGAAATTACGGAGCGATAAAATAATGGCGACCATACTGGGGACAATTTTATCTTCCTCAGTAACACTTATCAAGTGAAATTTTGGATTTAGATGGTGAACAAAAGTCAAACATCAAAAGGCTATTCCATTCACCTGGTGACTCCATCGACAACAAAATCTAGAAACAAAGATTCACTGGTGACTCCACAAGCTCAAAATGGGATCAGTTGCAAGGAGATATGCTCCAATGAACAGAGATCACATTCACGGCTTCCCACACAAAACGCCTCAGGTAAATTGGATAAGAAATCTTCCTATTTTTCAAGATGAGAATGTTGAAGATGCTTTGTTACATCTCATTAAATTTCATATACATTCATGGAAGCTTGAAGTCAAATGGCATGACGATTTCCTCATGAATATGCTCATGGAAACATTAGAAGGGAAAGCGAGGAATGGCATGAAGGTATAAACCCTGATAGTTTGTTTTATTTAAAGGATTTCCACAAGGTGTTTTGTGAGTGTTATAAAAAATATTCTCCATATTTATCATTAGCTGAAAATTGTTGTGATCAGTTTGAGGCTCTCATACAATACCTTGAAAATATTGATGAAGATCTAGGAAATATGCATGATGAGGATCTCTTAGAAGAAACTTATGGATCTCATTCTCAAGTTAAATTTCATGATAATCAAGAGAAGTTAGTTGAATATGAAAGCAATCAGGAAACGAAAGTAGATCCACAAGATCTCTCTGCAGGGACAAGTGATAATTCATTTGTTCTTTTGTATGAGGCTAAAGAAGACATTCAGTGTCATGATCAACCTTCACAAGAGAAAGAAAACAATTGTTGTTTAATCCAAAGAATACAAATAGTGCCTCCTCCTTTAACTGAAGAAGAAATTAATCAAATTCTAAGCATGTAGCCAGACTCTCAATATTTACGTGATCAAGAGATTAATCCTATTTGTTCTACAACTAATGTATGTACTGAAGTGTTTTCTCATGAAGAAACAAATGTAGAACATATTGATACTGATGCTGTTTTACATTCTCAAGAAGGCTTATCTCTAGAAAGTGCTTCTGTTCATCAAAATGTTCAAACAGAATGAAGCAATCTCAGTCAAGACATACCAAGTTTTCTTGAGGACAACATATTGGTATACAATGAGGATGCAATGTCAAATGACCATGAAGAATGTGTAGAAATTCTCTTTCAGAAGGATCCTGACCGGGACAAATTGGAACAAAGAGTAGTCCTAGATGAAGCTTGTTATTTGAATCCTCAGGACCACGTATTGCTCCAAGATCCTTTAGTTGGCCTCTTAGAATCATCTGAAGAAGGAGCATGCTATGCCATGAATGGCTTGTTGCAAGATTTAAGGAAGAATTTGAACACTTATGTTCAAAGGCAGTTGATATGGGAGTGGTCATTTTTTTTTTCAGCCTTCTCGAAAGGGTTAGCAAGAATCAATCATGTAGTGATTTAATTGATTGGTTACATTGGAAAGAAGAGTTCAATTAGTGTATATATCATCTCTGAGTGAGAGTAGGGTAGGTAGTAGTGTGAAAATAAGCTCAGTACTCTGAGCATTTTTTAGTTTTAGTTTCAGATTGATTTCAGTTTTCATTTTTAGCATGGTTCAGATTTCAGCATTCAGTTTGATGGTTGGCGGTGCCTAAGTTTAGCTGTAGTCCCATTCTAGATTGAAATAAACAGATCAGATTCTCATCTGAGGTTTAGAACAAATGATTAAATATTTCCAGCCACAGAGGTTGTGCAGCGAATCAAGTTGCTGATTTGGGATCAGCCCAAGGGATTAGGCTACTAGTCTATGGTGTTCTTGACACCTCATTAAGGAGTCGTCATCCCCAGCTGGAGCCTTTGTTAGTACCCTATAATCTATAGTATCACAAGGTGACTGATTATTCTTTGTAGATCTTGTAGATTGAAGATAATATTCCATGCTTGTCATTTATTTCCAGAAAGGGAATAGAAATCCTGGCTGTCAAGAGGATCAAATGAATCTATCTGCCATTTAATTCAATTGAAAGGGGAGAGTGTTGCTGATTAAGTGTGATGGTGAGCGAAATCCATACTACCTTCATTCATTCCATCTACCCTCTTCTTATCTTCAATTTTACCAAATTCTGACACTCCCATACTCTGAATCCCATTCAAAACCCCAAAACCCACATACATAACCTTTTTGGACTCACTACGTTATAAAACCCACTTATATTAAAAATTCCGGAATCCTAGCTTTGCCCACATTCCGCACCCTACAAACTTTAAACTTTTTTATTAATTCATCACCAAAATACAAAAACCCCGCCGATGCACTTTGATGAGACCCATCCAAACATTTATATATTACCAATCCAAATGCAAAACCTTTGTTTGTGAATTTTCCTTACCCCTCTACCTTTTCGCACTTTTCTGTGTTTAACGCATCGCACTTCGCACTATGCTCATTATTTACCTTTTAAAAGCAGCCACAAGTTATTTAAATTGCGATCCGATCACAAAATCGCATATCGCAAAGCTCAGGAGGTAAGCACCTACAAGTTAAATGTTCTAATTTGTGACGTGATCCGATCGCAATCGCACATCGCAGTTTTCAAAGAATTTTCGCCGGAGGTAAATTTTAAAAGTGCCGACATGCGACGTGCGATGCAGATGGGAATCGATTGCAATCACAAATCACATTGTTTAAAGAACAAGCACGAAGGTGAATTTTATAACTACCGAAATGTGATGTGCGATGTGGTGGGACTCAATCACAAATCAAAAATATTAGAGGATAGGTGCAAAGGAAAAGTTAAGGCAACGGGATGCGAAGTGCGATACCTGCGTGGATGCAACGCGGCTTCAAAACTGAAATCAAAATATTCTCAGGTCCAGGTAAATGGGTTTTTACGCTGTTTTGTGTGTAAAACAAGTCACGTCGCGCCTACAAAGGTTTGGAGCTCATTTTAGGAATAAATAGGCCAAACACAACAAAAAGAATTGTGGTAAAGACCTGACAAGGAGCAAAGGTTTTCCAACTCATCCACCCTCCATCATCTTTAAATCTGATGACATACGTTACATTCTGACCCCTCTTTACCATCCTAACTTTATCCTTGCAAGGGAGGTCCATAACGAGTGGTTTTCAGGAAAGGGATCCCTTTATGTGTCATTCTCTCATAAATTAGCACCCCCCCTTCTATTACCAATTACCACTTCAGGGGGGGGTCCAAAATACCATTGTCTCTCCTTCAAAAACCACTTTTCCCAAATAAACTAGTATCAGTTTGTAACAGAGAAAGGGGAGTAAGATTAGAGGAGCGGTAGTGCCATCACCACATTGGGATTTATCATATGGAAAAGGAGGTCCAAATAACAAAGCCAGATGTCGAAACCTCCATTGGTTGCCTCTTCAAAACCATCACAGCTTCCTCCAAAGCTTACCATTTGATCTTCCGGGGAGCCATTGAAGCATTTGGATCTATGAAGAGTTTCCCAGAAATAATCCTAGAGGCAGTGTTGTTGTCAGGGATGTCTTATCACCACCTACATGTCCCCACTTGTCCATTTTCAGATTAAATGTAATCACTGCAGTAGGCGGATTAACTGACTTAAGTTTTCTATAAATATTGTATGCATTAGCAGTGTAAAATGAGGCCTGAAAGGGGAAAAAACCATTGTAATAGATTCTGCTGGTTGAAAGCACTATCTTTTGGATGAATGAATGAGTATGATGTTTTCCATATTCTTGTGTTATGATCTGTGGTGAAGTGCATCTCCCATGTAATTTGTCATTCTTTTGTTTTACATACTGTTTTCTTTCTTTACTGCAGATAGAAATTTTTGTGTAGGATTTACTATAGGGTGCCCTGCTCAGTCTTAAAACAATAGATTATGTTTTCCCCTAAGATTTGGATGCATAATTCAGAGACGGTCTGCTCTGCAGCCATGTTAAGACCAGAATGTAGAATTCATAGATGTTCTGCTCTGTATTCTTGTTGAACCTCAATCTTCTCCTCTTTTCCATTTCACAAGTTGTTTAGATCCATTGACATGGCTAGCTTGCCTAATTGCACCTGACCTCAGTTTTCATCCATTTGAATTTTCTTACACCTGTTTGAATCCATAGCCCAACGACCCTCTTCTGTTGCCTCAACCAAATCTTCAAACAAACCTTTGCACTAATAGCTAGCCTAAAATGCCCCTGTAAACAAAGCTATATCTAACAGAGAGAGCCCTCTCCGAGTCTAGGAAGGCTAGGTCCTGGATTCCAAAGCGGTTTTATGTTTCCCCCGTAGTTATGTCTTAAACCTTAAGAAATTATAGAGTGATAACATAATGGTCTATTCATTCCTGTTGAACCTTAAGTTCCTCCTCTTTTCCATTTCATAAGTTGTTAAGATCCATTGACATGGCTAACTTGCCTGGTTGCACCTGACCTTAGTTATTCATCCATCTAAATTTGTTCACAGTTGTGTGACTCCATAGCCCAATGGCCCTTTCTGCTACCTCAACCAGAAATCTTCAAACAAATCCCTATGGACTAATAGCTAGCCTAAAATTCCCCTATAAAAAAAGCTATATCTAATAGAGAGAGATCTCTTTGAATCTAGGAAGGCTAGGTCTTGGATTCCAAAGCTGTTTGATGTTTCCCTCCATATTTCTGTCTTCAGCCTTCATAATTACAGAGTGATAATAGGTTTCCAGTATGACACTAGCTATTGCAGTGCCTCCAGTAATAGCAGAGTCAGTTCATCCATCGGTGTGGTGCATTTTCATGGCTCCTTTGCTGATTTTGGAGCTCAAGACATATGGGCAATGACTGTCTAGAGGAGAGAAGAGATTATCAAAAGTAGCCAACCCTTCCACACAGTTGTCTGTGGTGGGAAAATTTGTAGGATCTCTATTAGCAGCTCGCTTGGACTAGAAGGAACCTGCAAAATTCTTGTGGGCTGTAGGGCTGGCCCATTACTTAGTATTTTTCGTGACACTATACCAAATATTGGCTACTCGTGAAATGTTGCCCAAGGAATTTCATCTTGTATTCTTTCTATTTTTGGTTGCTCTGGCCACTATAAGCTGGGCGTGGGAGACAATTTTCAAAGAATTTGACAGAGTTTCTTACATCATGTATTTTTTTTCACTCTTCATCTACACATCTCTCGTAAGTATAATTAAATGGATAATTTTTGCTTCTTAAATTAGACATTGAGCCTTACATTTCTTGAAATTTAAACCGTTTTCTCTATTTGATTTTGCAATTTGTGCGCATGAAATTATTTCGAGGGTTCAGGCTATCATCTCAGTTCTTCCACTAATAATTAGTTGAAATCAACTTTATTTCAATATGCCTGTTGTAGCATGTTAGCCCCTCATTCAAATTTTGGTCTTCAACTCCCTCTGGAACCTCTCAAATTCCCTACCATAGCTTAAGAAATTCATTCTTTCCTACTGTTGCGTTTCCCGCCTCCTTAAATGCATTAGAAAGCATCACGGGCTCATATCCGAAGTAATGAAAAGCCCAGCCCCTTCTGCTAAGCCTCTGCTCCTTTCCTCCACGAGACCAAAAGCCAGAGCCAAGAGTAATAACAATATGCGCTTATCAAAGAACATCGGGTCATTTTCTATCCTCAGATCGCATTTTAAAAGGCTAAAAATTCATATGTGAAAATGTATAAAGACCCAGCCCCTTTGCTACAAGCCCCAACCACTTCCCCACATGCGCCCCTAGCCTAAAACCGAGTGCCTACTCTTAAGGTGCTAATCGCATCCATCGCAGATCGCATTTTCATTGGTTATGACCGTTTGATCCGTCGCAAATATTTGCGATGCGATCGTCCAATCGCGCCATCGCATTTTTCCGCCCGATCGCATATTCTCCCGTCGCACTTCCGTTAGTCGCAATTTTGCGCGTCGCGTGATCCCTCCATCGCAAAGTGCAGAGCGCAGTTTCCTGTTGCACCACCGTCTCCCCATCGCGCTTTCTCCATTTGTGAATCTGCGATGCGCCCCTTGGGTCCCACCTTACTAATCCTCCACTCGTTCATTGCAAAACCCCATTTCTCCTTTGTAAAGTCTAAAATGACATTTGTATTATTTATACAAAGGTTTTCCGCCTGATCGCGCAATCGCAATTTCAGTTCCCCCCAATGCATTTTCCCCCCGCTCCTTTTTGCGATATTGCGATGGCCATGTGGGTCCCGCCTCGTACGGTCATTCCTGTCCACCTCATCACCTTCTATAACATTCTTCTCCTGCTGCGTATTATATTATAAAACCTTATTATAAAGTTTATTTAACCCGGTGGTCCCCACGCCCGCCGCTCCGTTTCATTGTTTTTCCCTGATTTTCTTCGTAATTCGCTCAAATGAAGATCTTTGGGCCTTTACATTATAACTCTCTCTTCCGTCACTCTTCACTGTTTTCACCGCTATCAACTATTCCGCCACCATCCCATCGCCTTTAAATACATTTGTAGCCGTGGATATTACTTCGAAAACGGACGGTCAGGGCCCAGCTGCAACCTGTTACTTGACCAAGTTCGCGTCTACATCACCACTCCATGGTCATCGCCGCATCCACCACCCTTGAGTCTGTTCTCCTTTAATATGTTCGTACATTTTTGCAGGGTTTTCAATAAAAAAGGATGATAATAATCTGCAGCCTCCATTACAAAGGTCGAATTCACTCCAAAGGACCATTCAGTAGACGTAGAATTGTGGAACAAAGATCTGGAGAGGTATACAGACAAGACTTTCATTTAATGAAGCGAGATTGATATTTATCAAATCCCTCAAAGAAATTCAAAAGGGGCAGGTTCTATTAGATGAAAACATTAATGATGCCACAAAGAATATCAGCATAAGATTGAGGAGTTCGGTGTCCAGCATTGAGAATTTAAATTTCAGCTCGGGGCTCAAGGGATTGAGAGTACCATGCATAAACACCAATATCCTCCAGGCCTTATTACAACAAGTTTCTCTTTCAGCCAAGTACAGAGTGCTTGTATATTTTAATTTTTATGTCTTGTTTACGAGGAGATTTTCATCCTCAGCATTTATTCCATAGAGCAGCAGCAGAGTACATACAGTACAGCATATTTACTCAGCAGTATAGGCACGAATGTTTCCGCCATTTTGTTCAAATTAGGCAAATTTAATGTGCATCACCTACCTCGTTCTCCAGAGTTTTCTGTTTCTTCTATAAAAACCCAGAAGAAAGACATTGTAAAGGTTCCAGATTTCTATCAGAAAACTGTGCAGTGAGAAGTTCTTGTATACATCTTGTAACACTTCTGTATGAAGGCTCAGAGCCCGTAGGGTCTCAGTGAGGAGGAGTTATAACTGTAATGAGGATTCTGGTCTTTGGTATCCCACAGTATGTAATCTTTTCTTATGTGTTAATATAATATCTCATTTCATGCTATTTATCTTCCTGTATCATGTTCTAGAATGCGAGTGGCTCACTGGTCTTAAGTAAGGATTCATCCCAGTTGGTGCCCATACTTGGATTAGTCAAGCACTTTAAATAGGCCTAGTCATGATATACTGTTCCATGTTCATTTCATCCATATTTTCTACTATATTAGTTACTTGAGGAGGGTGCTTTTAAAATGCCATTGTCATGTATGGATTCTTAGTTGGATAAGCCCATATGTGGTTCTGTTGTGTATCTGGGTATCAGCCTCATGTTAACTAGTATCTCCTTCACGTTTTCCTCACTGCATCCACTTTCTGATATTTGATTTCTGTGGCATACTATTTGAACTGGCCCTCTTTGCAGTAAGCTGTCTCTTAACTGTCTGATGCGTTTGTATTGGAGTTTTGCATGTTGTTCCTACATTATTCTTATCTTTGTATCAGCTTCTGAGAGAGTTTGGTTCCATTTAAACTAATTTCCTTGTTTAAAAAGAGATAGCAGGAGAGCATTTGGATTGACACCCAAGCTATATTTCATGCTCCCTTGCTATGATAAGATGTCCTAGGCACTGGTCTATGGCAACTCTAGGTTGTCTCTAGGAGTGAAAATATTGTCTACAACATCTTTCTGGCACCGTTGCCAGGGACGAATTTGAGAATATCAGTTTCCCTGGGCCTCGAAAAATTATATTCACTCTCTAACCAGGTGAGCACAGAGAGTTGAAGAGTTGCGTATCTCTCACCTTGGCGACTCCACTGTTCTTTATTTGATAAATCTATTGGTAGTCCTGGCTCCTCGAAAGCCACATTTGAGGTCAGATTCCTCTAAGTTAAAGACGTCTTTTGTATCTGACCCAGAGAAGATTATTCAAAGAAGAAGTTGGAAAGAAAGACAATCAGCCCGTGCTGAAGTCCCTGAATATTATGTAGAAGATCATCCATCATCTTCTTCTCAGGAAATCCCAGTGGAAAATCCCGACTCCACTGAGGAAAATCCCGAATATTACTCAGATAGCCCACACAGGGGAAGTGCTAGAACCAAAGATAACCCTCATCCTACCCCTGAGACTGAAGAAGTTAAAGAAGTCACAGAAGTAGCTGTTGTTAACCGTGAACTATTCCCATCTACACCTCAGGCTTCTGTGCAATTCATTCCCATTGTTATACATACTCCACTTCCTCCTTGTCTTCCTCCATTTGTACATCAGATCGTTGCACAACCCCCACCTCCTCCAATGGCTAATGTTCCTGCTTTCCTATTGAACAAATATGCTCCCTTGGCCTTGCCACAAGTGCTTAATGATATGCCGCAGGATTATTTGAAGATTTTGCATAGATTCAATGGTGAAAATGAAATTGATGCTCAGAAACATATTGAGGCTTTCTGCTCTTTTGCAGAAAACTTAAACGTAGAACATTTGGATGTGGTCTTGAGATTGTTTGTGCAATATTTGGATGGTGAAGCCAGAAAATGGTTCAAGACATTGCGAAACCGTTCAGTAACCACCTGGGATGACATGAAGAATACTTTTCTCAGGAAATGGGGGGAAAAGAAAGATCATGGGATGTGTCTTACTGAGTTTAATACTCTGAAGAAGAAACACAATGAGGGAGTGGCAGAGTTTATCAAAATATTTAATAAGCTATATTTGTGCCTGCCTCCTGATATGAAGCCTCATCAGAACGCTGCAAAAGTTGTTTTCATTGCAGCCTTTGACTCAGATTTTGGTTTTTCCCTCAGGGAGAGAAAGCCTTCCACCCTAGATGATGCTTAGTTAGATGCTCTCGAATTGGAAGCAAACTTTGCCTCCACTGGAAAATTAAAAGGAAAAGCTGAACAGGAAACTAGGAGGAGAGGCAAAGAAGAGGTTTCCACCTCTAATCAAGATAAGGATGCAGATAAGATGAATGAAATAAGTAAGATGGTTAAGGAGATGATCAAGCTTGAGTTGGAGGCTAAGAATGCAGCTCCCAAGAATTTCTATGATGCTCCAAACAGAGGATACAATCCCCAGTATAAGAGACCACCATTGCAGATATTTCCAAGAGAAGCAAAAGAACAGCAAGATCAGGTATCACACCCATTATACCTGGAAGGTCCAGTAGATGACTCCACTGAAGATGCTGCCTATGAACTGGAAGATTCAAATCTTTCTTTATCAAACCATGATGAAATGGAACGCCTATTGCAAGAAGAAGAAGAAGAAGCAGAAATCGAACATTATTGTAAACAATTTAATGATTTCATGCAAGCACATTTCAATAGAAGATACAATCTGAAATCTTCAAGGAAGCGGACCAGAACTCAAGATCGAAATGAAGAGTCCAAAGAAGTCTCAATAGAAAATTCCCCTTTTGCTTTCAATTTGCAAAAAGAACTTGAGAAGATCAAAATTCCAGTCCCCTTGACTGAACTGTTGAAACAACCAGCATATCAATCTCAGGTCACCTCTTTCATACTTCCTCCAGAAGCACCACTCACCTCAGATAATATCAAGCACTGCCAGGTCTTTGAGGATGAAGAACAGATGACGGGATTCCTAGAAATAGAAGGTGAATTCTCCAACATAGAGATTGATACTGATGAAAGAAATTTGACACCATTTGATAGTCAAAGAAAGGAGGAAGGAAATCCGGTGGAAGATTTTAACCCATGGAATGAAGAAATCAGGTTGCTGGAGATTATGTTGAATAAATATGATTCAATACAGGAAGAATAAGAGGAGAGAAAAGAAGAGATTCTTGAGGAAGATGAAAATAGCGAGCTTTCTCTTGAAAAAGAGGAAATAATGGAGCAAGCCCCTGCTCAAGAATTCATGGATCTTTTCACAAAGCTCAGCACAGCAGAGCAGAATATACTAGAGCTCCAAAAGGACTCAGCTCTAGTATATGATGAGTCCTCCAGTTTAGAGAATGAAGGAGATTCTCTCTCTCAAGAGAGTCTTCTTCTCGATCCAGTGAAAGGAGATAAGATCCTGGTTGTAGCCTGTCTGCCAGATACTCTTAACCAGGTATCATTTCATGATTCTTATGTGCATTTCCTGCAAACATTTGAAGAAGGATCAAGGGTCCTTTCTAGCAGCATGTTGCCAGCAGAGAGAAAATTTTTCAAAGCTACTATTGTGGAACAAAAAGAAGAGATCCCACTGCCTTTCAAAGTACAAGAAGAAGGCGATCAGGCTTTCAAGAGCCATATTGAAGACAACAGTGGGCAAAGTAAGTTCCAGACAAAAGAAAAGCTAGACATGGAAATTGATAGCATCAGAAGACTGATGATGAAGGTGTCTCAGAAACAGCAGATAGTAGCAAGAAAGCAGAGAAAATTTGGCAATGGAAGAACAAGAACAGAAAGTGAAAGCATAGCTGGAGGCAAGTTGCAGAACAAAATATGGAAACATAGAAGGGTACAGTTGAAGAATAAAACAACTAATGGATACCAGCAAAGCAAAGTATGGGACCCAGGAGGCAAAGACAACCTGGTGTATTATATTGTACATTATGGGACCCAGGAGGCGAAGACATCCTGGTGTATTATATTGTACATTAGTTTTCTTTTTGTTTCATCATTCTTTTAATAATGTGTGGATGCCAATTAATTATGAAGTGAAAGCTAGAGGTGCTAAAGAGCAGAATCCACTTAGAGCATGATCAGATGGTCTACATGTTCTCGACATGTCCAAGGATGAACATGCCGTCCCCAGATGGAGCCAATGTTGTACATGTCAGCCCCTTCATTCAAATTATTGGCCTTCCAACTCCTTATAAGCCTTTCAAATCTGCCTACACAGGCCAAAACCTCCATATTAGCTGCCTATCGTACCTCTTCGCCTGAAAATACCTCGCATAAAGGCCTAAACCCGCAACTAAAATTTATATCGGGCCTAGCCCCCTTTGGTCTCAGCCCCGACATCCATTCCTACCCATATAACCAAGGCTCAGGACCAAGGGTTAAGTCCCAAAGGCGCTTAAACGCATATACTCAGCGCGCACCCTGGACCATCGGATCAAAACATAGATCGATGGTGCGCAGCTCATCCTCCTTGTGGCCCCATCGCGCCTTCACACTGCTCAAAAACCAGCTGTTTATTCCACACCACCCATTCAAGGCAGGCGGTATTTCCCACGGACCCAGTGATTCCATACGCTGGGTGACGCGTGTCCCCATGTACGTCGCAAAACCGATGTCGTTTCGCGCATTATTGTTCAGCCAATGGATGCGCAGCGGAATCAATCATCGCCGTCCAATTTTACGCGCTTGATCCAACAATGACTATCCTCTAGAGTTGCACGCGGTTTAACTTAAGTTAATTGCGCTCCTGGCCTCCCACGCATCGTCTGTTGATGCCCTTTTATCCGTTGATTTATTCTTGATCGTGTGGTCCTAGATCATTCATGCATCCCGCTGACCGCCCAAGTCCACTTCCATGTCGCCCTCTCTGCCTGGTATTTCGTACATCCCTATCAGCATTCCACGTGTCGTATGCGTTTACTCCCACCGCTTACATTTCTTGTTCTCGTGTCTTATTACATGGCTTGTATTACATATCGTTGCCACTGTTATTATTATCTTAGTTTCTTTGTATATTCCACGCCACCACTGTGTCTGCTTCACCCTCGTTGTCAGCCCGATTTGTCACACAACCACCATCTTGTATGTGTCTGCATCCACTGCGTCTGGTGTCTGTTGATGAGTTTGGGGACTTTTGCAGGTGTTCGTTGTTGAAGAACCATTATAATTCGGGATTTGCATCACAGAGGACGAGTGCATTTCAAAGAGCCATTCAACAGGTGCTGGATAATGAAGCAGAGATCCGAGGAAATATTGTCGACAAGACTTCTATTTAATGAAACAGGGCTGGAAATTATCAAACCATTCAGAGCAATGCAAAAGGTAGTTTTTGGTAGATGAAGACATTTATTTTATGACATCAGAATATCAGTGAAAGATCGAGAAGTGCAACACCTTGCATTAAAGATCTGGGGTTTAGATTCAAAGTTAGAGGGCCGAGAGTACTATGCACAATCACAAGCTATCTCAAGGTTTTATGGTAGTAGATTTTTCCCTTTCAGCAAAGGGCAGAACATTTGTATATTTTATTATTTGTGTCCTGTTCATGAGGAGATTTTCATCCTCAACATTTATTTCCTGAGGTAGATTGTAAAGTACAGTTATTTATATTTGGTCATTCATAGTGTGGGCGCGAATGTTTTCCGCCATCTTATTCAAGTCAGATCATTAAATGTATATCACCTACCTCAAGCTCTAGAGCCTTCGGTTTCTCTTATAAAAATGAGGAAGAAAGACATTGGAAAGGGTTCCAGATTTCTATCAGCAAATTGTGCAGTGAGAAGTTCTTGTATACATCTTGTAAAACTTTAGTGAAAAGGCTCAGAGCTCGTAGGGTCTCAGTGAGGAGGAGTTATAACTATAATGAGGATTATGGTCTTTGGTATCCCACAATATGTAATCTTTTCTTATGTGTTAATATAATATCTCATTTCATGCTATTTATCTTCTTGTATCATGTTCTAGAATACGAGTGGCTCACTTTGGTCTTAAGTAAGGATTCATCTAGTTGGTGCCATACTTGGATTAGTCGGCGCTTTAAATAGGCCTAGTCATGATATCTTGTTCCAGTTCATTTCATCCACTTTTACTTTATATTAGTTACTTGAGGAGGGTGCTTTTAAACACCATTGTCATGTATGGATTCTTAGTTGGATAAGCCCATATGTAGGATTCTTAGTTGGATAAGCCCATATGTGGTTTTGTTGTGTATACCGTTATCGACCTCATGCTCACTAGTATCTTCTTCATGTTTCTTCATTAACGTCCACTTTACGATAATTGATTTATGGCATATTATTTGAGCTTGGCCCTCTTTGCGGTAAAGTGTCTCTTAGCGTACGATGCTTTTGTATTGGAGTTTGCATGCTGTTCCTACATTGTTCTTATCTTTGTATCAGCTTCTGAGAGAATTTGGTCCCATTTAAACTAATATCCTTGTTTTACAAGAGATAGCAGGAGAGCTTTTGGATTGACAAACCAAGCTATATTATGAGCTCCTTGCTATGATAAGATGTCACAGAGCAACTGAACCGTGAAACTCTAGAAGGTGTCCTTGGGAGTGACCATGTCCACAACAGTACCAATATTTTGCAACAACTTGCCTTAAGGACCATAGTACTGGCGGATAATTTATTATCCTTCTTAGCTTGCTTGAGGGAAATTTGTTTATATGGTTGTAGCCATAAAAATACCCAATCTCCTACATCAAAACTTCTCTTGCTGCGATGTTGATCTTCCTGTTGTTTCATTTGATTTTGTGCCAAATTCAGGTTATCCTTTAAGAGTTGGAGAACTTCTTGCTGATGCTCGATGTGATCTTCCACTGCTTGAACCTTCGAATTTTCCCTTAAAGATGATGTGATGGATGGTTGATGATATCCATAAAGTGCCATAAATGGGGTCATTTTTGCTGCAGTATGGAAGGAAGTGTTATACCACCATTCAGCAAGAGGTAACCACTTGACCCATTGTGTTTGTTTATCAAATACAAAACAAAGAAGATATCCTTCCAAACATTTATTTACTATCTCAGTTTGACCATCAGATTGAGGATGATAAGATGAGCTATGAGCTAATTGAGTACCCAAACAAGAAAATAACTCTGTCCAAAAATTTACAGTAAAAATGGGATCTCTGTCGCTCACAATAACCCTTGGGCTTCCATGTAGCTTTTGAATTCTATCCATAAATGTAGTAGCAACTGTACTTGCTTTAAATGGATGAGATAGTGCACAAAAGTGTGCATACTTGGTAAGTCTATCAACTACCACCATGATGACATTCTTTCCTTCAGACTTAGGTAAACCTGTGATAAAATCCATTGAAATCTCCTCCCAACGCTGACTTGGAAAGGATAAAGGTTGTAGAAGTCCCGGGGTCTTAAATGTCTCCACTTTATTCTGCTGGCAAACCAAACATTCCGCCACAAACTTTTGAATATCAGATTTAAGGCCATCCCAAAAAAATTCTTTCTTCACCCTGTGGTAAGTTTTTAAAAATCCTGAGTGTCCTCCTAAAGGAGAAGTGTGCAATTCCAGAAGAATATTTGTTTTAGTTGGGAATTCTTACAAAGATATAAGCGATCTTTGTACCATAAGGAATCATTTTTCCAACTAAATGTATCAGATGTACTAGGATATTGCTACAAATTTTGAATGAGTGTCCATACATCTTTGTCCTTCTTCCATTCATCTCTTGCTTCGGTTATCCAATCTGGTTGGATAATAGAAATGGCACAAAGAAATGCTTCCACCTCTTCATTCTTTCTTGAGAGTGCATCTGCAACAATATTTAGCTTCCCTTTTTTGTATATTATTTCAAAGTCATAACCCAACATCTTTGTGACCCATTTTTGCTGCTCTTCTGAAGATAGTCTTTGTTCCAAAAAGTGTTTAAGACTATCATGATCAGTTTTTACCTTGAAGTGTCTTCCAATTAGGTAAGTTCTCCATTTCTTTAGTGCATGCAGTATTGCTAACATTTCCTTCTCATAAATAGGTTTCTGTAAATACTTTCCTTTGATTGGACGACTTTCAAAAGCAATGAGTCTTCCTTCCTGCATTAAAACTGCACCAATTCCATTTCCTGAGGCATCACATTCCACAATAAAGTTTTTCGTGAAGTCTGGCATAGCTAAGACCAGTGCTAGGCACATTGCCTCCTTAAGACATTCAAAGGCCTTAGTTGCTTCAGGAGTCCATGAAAATGCATCTTTCTTCAATAATGTTGTTAGAGGTGCTGCTATTCTCCCATAATTCTTAACAAACTTGCGATAATACCCTGTTAACCCAAGAAATCCTCACAACTTCTTTATGGTTGTGGGGACTTTCCATTCCTTAATGGCTTTAATTTTGTTAGGGTCTACTTTAACACCCTCGTGAGATACAATATGACTCAGATATTCCACCTCTTGTACTCCAAAGAAACATTTGGATGTTTTTGCATATAATTGTTTCTCCTGCAATAGTTTGAGCACCCTGTCAACATGTTCAACATGATCCTTCCAAGACCTGCTGTAGATTAGTATATCGTCAAAAAATACTAGCACAAATTTTCTAAGGAAGGGTTTGAAAATGGAATTCATCAACCTTTGAAATGTAGAAGGTGCATTGGTAAGGCCAAAAGGCATGACCAAAAATTCATAATGACCCTCATGAGTTCGAAATGTTGTTTTTGGAATATCTTCAGTCTTCATTCTAATTTGATGATATCTTGAACGAATATCCAACTTGGTAAAATAAATTGCTCCATGTAATTCATCCAATAATTCATCAATCACAGGAATGGGAAATTTATCTTTAATGGTGAGCTTATTGAGCTCCCTATAATTCAGACACATGCACCATGATCCATCCTTCTTGTGTACCAATACTACAGGAGCAGAGAAAGAACTTTGACTAGGTTGAATTATACCCGCCTCTAACATTTCTGTAATCATATGTTCAATTTCGCTCTTTTGGACATAAGGATATCTATAAGGCCTGATGTTTGGAGGAACACTTCTTGGAATCAAATGAATAGCATGATCATGATCACGAACAGGTGGGAGTCCTTTGGGAGTTTCAAACACCTTGGAATGATTGTCCAAGACTTGTTGGAGATCTGCAGAAATAGATGATTTTGATGTTGGAACTTCTAGTGATCATAATTGTGCAATTACGCCTCGCTGTTCTTTCTTTAGAAGCTTTGTCATGACATTAGAGCTTATTATCCTTCCTGGCTTCCCCGCAATACCCCGTAATTCGACTTCCTTTCCTTCTGAAAAAAATTTCAAGAAAAGTTATTGAAAATTAAAAGCTACCGTCCCCAAAGATTGTAACCATTGTACTCCTAGTACAACATCAGCACCTCCCATAGGAATTGAAAGCAGTGGACTAGTCAATACATATTCCCCCATGGTTAGCTTGATATTATGGCATTTTCCAGAGCAATTTATAGTTCCTCCATTTGCAACCATCACTTGACATTCTGGTGCCGGGTATAGGAAACAATTTAATTCCTTGGCTACCTTACAATGAATAAAATTATGGGTGCTACCTGAATCAATCAACACTATTACCTTTTTCTTCTTGATATGTCATTCTATCTTGAGAGTTTGAGGAGTGGTAATTCCTGCCAGTGCATTACACGATATGGTCGGATTCATTTCTTCCTCTTCTAGGGCTGGTTCCTGATGTATATCCTCTTCTTGTTCATTTTCTTCTTCCTCTTCACAATCTATGTAAAATAATTTCTTCTCAGCACACTTATGACCTTTAGTGTATTTTCTATCACAACTGTAGCAAAGCCCTTTTGCTCTTTTTCTTCCAATTGTTGTGGTGTCAACCTTGTAGGTTGTGGAAATCTAGGCGTAGCAACACTTCCTTCTTTATAGAATTGAGTGGTAGGCTTCCTTATCACCATAATTTTACATTCAACTTTTCTTGCCAACCTGAATGCCTTCTCCAATGAATCAGGTTCCAAAACGCGAACTTCATGTTGGATGTTATCCCTTAAAGTGCCTAGGAAGAGATCAATCCTGTGTTCCTCTGTAAGATCAGTTACCCTTATATTCAATTTTTGGAAGTCCTCAATGTGCTGCCCCACTAAACCCTTTTGTTTGAGATTTATGAATTGGGTAAAGAAGGTGTTGCTCTTTGTATCCTCATAATGTGCTATCATTTCCTCCGTAAAAATTGACCAAGTGACAATTTTTTTACGGGAACAAAGCCATCGATACCATACAAATGTATTTTGTTCTTAATGTAAAGTTGCAATGCGTACCTTTTGTGTGTTTTGCACGTTATGGAGATCAAAATATTGCTCCATCTGTAGTATCCATGTTACAGGATCCTTTCCATCAAACTTCCTCATATCCATTTTTGGAATATGGTGGTTCTTCCCGCCAACATTGGAGTTTATGAAAACACAATTAACATTTATTTTGTTGTCATCATGAGTTTCCTCTACTATCTTTTCACCATTAGGAAACATTTCTTGTATCAACTTTTTCAAACCTTCCATGTCTGCTTTTAGATCATTCTTCATGTTTTCCATGTTGTCTTTCATTTTTTCATCGATCTTAGCTTCCATGTCATTCATCTTAGATTCCATGTTAGCTTTCATGCCATCCATCTTATCTTCCATGCCATTCTTCAAACCATCCATCTTAGCTTCCACACATTTCTTCAAGCCATCCATCTTAGCTTCCACCCCTTTCTTCAAAACTTCCATTTCATTTTTTTTTTCTCTTTGTGAGAGCGAAATTTGGTGCACTTGCTCTTGTAATTTTGATATGTCATGTTTCACTTCTTCATCTTCATGAGTCATAGTAGAGCCTTATGAAGGATTAATGGGTGTTGAATTCTTTTTAGGGGGGATTTTGGAACCCAATATTGATATCTATTCTACAATATTCCCTTGGAATCAATTCAAACTGAATTTTCAAACAATACTTATGTAATTAAAAAAAAATACACACCTTTTTCTTTCTTTTGAGGATCTAGATATTGAAATTGAATTATCTTGGTGATTTCAGATCTTAAATATCTGAAATTTGGTCCTGTAGTAGCCCTCTAAATCTTCTTTCGAATGCCATAGGTTTGACCTGATTTGGATTCTTCAAGACAAAGTTATGCCCAATATCCCACAATGACGTAATTATGGACTAGTTCAGTAGAGCTAAATTGTATAACGTGCCACATGTCACTGTTTCCTCCTCCGACTCTGAAATTTATACAAAGGAAACTACAGTTCGTGTACTTGTCACCACTTTTCACAGAATTCCAATTCGATGCTTAGAGAGAGAGTTATGACGATTTTCCCACGGTCACGTATTTGAGATGAAATCCGGGAGCCTGAAAAAACCCTAACTTCCACAGATCATAACTCCGCAAATATTGTGAACCAAGATCAAAAATTTTTAAACGAAGTTCCTCAGGATTTCAGCTTCACGTGATAAATTTTTTAGCTTCTGAAACTTTGTAGAAAAAATTTATAGTGAAAATTCCACAATGACTTATTTGGAGCATCGAAACCCTAGAATCCAAAGCTCTGATACCAAATGTTATGAAACTAGATCCAAAAATAGAAGAAAATAAAGATCAATGCCTTATATATAAGAAAATTTGAGGTGGAAACCTCCTTTACATTACATAATTGAACAATTCCTCGATGATACAAATGAAGAAACCTCCTTCTATATATAGGAGTCCATGTGATCACAATATAATCCAAGTCGACCTAACAATAATAATGTAAGGGCACAATAATAACAATATTTGGGTTACAGGGGTACAACAATAAAAATAAGGGGGCTACACTAACAACAATAAGGGACTACACTAGTAATATAGAGACCTAACAAAATAAATTATGCTTAGTCAAACAAAGTTTCATTTTTGAATGAGAAGTATAGAATATAAAGGACTTACATGGGTATATGGGATGTTGAATCTTGTCCCATTATCCATCCAAATAACTGGGAGAATTCTCAGTAAGGCTCTAACAATACCAAGTTATAAATGGATGAGAGAATTGCTAGCATGTGTGTTGATTCACCCACGAATTCCTTGAGAATATTTACACCCCTTCCCTAAGAGTTGAAAAAATAATTTGCTTCAGGTAGCTTGAGTTATCTATTCAGGTTAGGCAACCTCGAAAATATTTTGAAGACCTTTGGAGAAAAGAGTATTAGGTTTATTCCTTGTAAATACACCTAAATATTTATGGTCTTGGATTCAAGATGAAAAGCACATCGAGAAATATGTTATCTAAAATCAAATACTTCACAAATGCACCCAACGTTTGTTAGGCCATGGTTCAAATTATATTCTTTTTATTTTTCTTAAGTATCCAATTCAAAAACCATTCGTAAATTGTTGATTAATGGAATTTCTTGTCTTGGTGAGTGAGAGTGTTAACAATATCTCCACAAAAGACCTCCTTCTTCCTTTTACTCATTGTATTCCTTTATTCTTCCAATGAAATTTTATATACATCACAAATGAGGTATTGCATCATGAAGCTCTTAGTTGTTAATGATTTAGTTCATGTATGGTATTTACTAAAAACTCCCTTCATCACATACCACCTTTGTCAAGATGTGAGAATCATGCTTGGGGGTTAATTGAGAAATAAATGTCCTTTGTGGAAATACGAAGGATTTGATTCACATAATTCCATATTGTCACATTTTCCCTTAAAGATGGAGCTTTGTTAAATTTGCCTTGAATTACACTTGAAAGGAGTAAAAGGGGTATTTTTGTGAATTTCACTAAGTCTGGTTTATAAAAGGAAGAAAGTGTAGTTTATAGAAATAAGTGTTACCATGATGCAAAACATTCATATGTGTAGAGATCCGGGAGTGGAAAGGTATGAAAATTTTGTGAGTCAAGTGTGCAGAGAAATGGTTATGAAGAGGAAAGGGTGTGGGGCGTATTATAGACATGAATAAATGTCTTAAACATAGAAATATAAAATTGACTAATTATGGAGAGTAGTGCAAAGAAAATATCATGTGGTAGTGTGAAACTTAAATTGTGCAAGGTGCAGAGGGTTTTTTCGGAGCTATAAGTTTCTGCAAAAAAATTCAAAATTTAATTAAGAATGGAATACTTAAGAGGAAGGGGAAGTATGCATATCTTTAAGGGTTAGTGGAGAAAAAAGATAGGTGATGCCTTGCAAGGGTGATACAAGAAAATGGATCAACATGTTCCAAACTCTAATATTGTTTGTTTGATGCTAGGGAGGAGGTTATTTATAACATAACAATGTGGGTTAAATTACCAAATATTCCTTGGAATTCTAAACAGATGAAAGTTTGACTGCAACACATAGTTTCCTAGGGAAATTTATTTGTGTAGATGGATATTTCAAATCCGATTGTATGTCATCAATGACCCAAATTATGGTGGGACTAGATCCCCATTAGGGTCTCTACAAATAATTTGAGTTGGTAATGAGAGACAACTTATAATTAACACCTCGATTACATAAATGTTCCATTCCATTACTCTAGCCCGTGTCATTGGGTTGGACACATCTTGGAAAACTATGATCTCTCATTTCAAAAGATATTTTCAGGGAACACCAATTAAAGTTTGGATGATATTTTACATGGTCCTTTTTCCTCTTTAAGGACAAACTTAGGATTCTCCTATTCCTCGAGTGGAGGATGAAAAATATCTATTATTAGTGAACCGCCACTTTAGTGGCCAGGGAAAAAATAAAAAGTGGTTTTGGGTGACCTAAACATTCCTCTCGATGGCAAGTTTATGGAGGGACTTTCTGGTTAGCTTCTATGGTTAAGCTTGGATGATGACTTAGATATTTCTTCCTATCAATGGAATATATTAGACAAGATTTGGGCACAAACCACTCTCCATAACTAGGACACATGTGAGATTATTCATACTCAAACACTTTAGTATGGTTTAGAATTAGTCTGTTCCATGGTGATAGGTTATTTGAGTATGTGTGTTAGTTCTAGGGACCCATTGTAGTATGGTTTTCATAAAAAATCCATTGAGAACAAAAGGGGAGGGACCACTTGGTAATGGGCCTAAAATGGATCAATATTCTCATTCCTCAGAAGCCTTTGATTTTAAGAGGGTCAAGTTACTAATCTCTTATTCTATTTCATTAGCTTGAGACCCCTATGTCCATAGATCTAAGCATCCATCACAAAGTAAAGCCTCAAGAGGTTTGGGTGTGATGGTTTAAAAATCCCTAAAACCTCCAATTTGGGGCACAAATATGTGCTTAAACATGCACAAGAGCAAGCACATATGGAGGTGTCGCAGGGTAGACAAAGATATATTTATGGGGTTTTTAGAGAAAGCACAAGCACAACACTAAACCACTCACGAAAATTATGTCTGTAAACATTTGTGGCTTGAGGGGAAAGGATAACAATTATCCCTAAATAATTTTTTAGATATGGATAAACCAAATGTGAATTTTATTCAAGAACTGATGGTTCTGTGTGATGAGATTTGTGTTGAACCGATGGAAATGTTTTTGAATTACGTGTTATGAGGTTTAAATTTTTTTGGTTACTCTAGAGATATCGTTACTGATATTCCTCCATGATGTGTACTTACAAATTATTTCACTATTATGTCAAGTGTATGTACTGAATTCTTCAGCAAAGAACTCGATCATCCTTTTTTAATCCTTAATTTAGATAGGCCATATGAGCGGAAAGAGATATCTTGGAATTGTATTTTTACTCTCATATATATCATAAATGAAAAAATCATTGTCGATGAGGATTTGAATATCACTCTTGTTTTTTTTTAACCGATTCGGTTGCTATTTTATATTCAAAAAAAGAGGGGAAAGAATTCCCTAGTTACATTTGAATGGTGGAGAGGGTAACCATGGAGGGGTGATGTGGCAAAATACTGAGCCTCCTTTGTGATGACTATTACTACTATACTGCATAACAGATTCTTGATATATTCTAACAAACTACGATAGCATAAGTGAAAATTTAAATGACATGGTCAGAAGAGAAAGATGGAGGAGTGAGGATTAGTATTTGCTATTTTTCCGACCATTTGAAGCATCAATGTTGTCTTGATTATCTCCCGGATTGGCAGTGGTGAAATTGTTTGAGTTGGAGCTAGGTACTGAACACTTGTATAACATGTAGCACAAGATTTGCGAGGATTATTCCATGTGAGAACAACAGTTAGTGGCTCCCCTTAGCTGCCCCTGGAAGGATTGTGCTGGATGTTGAAGGAAGGCGGTGTCAAATTGATGTTTATCTTCCATAATCTTTAAATGACCTCTTATCAACTCCATCTCAGCTTGAAGATCAACAAAATGAAAACAATTTTCATTCCTCACGATATCAAAGGGAGGAGAGGATAGGAAAGCTGGTAATTGAGTAAGAAGTCGAGTGGCAAGTAGGGGTACTGATTGACTGTGAAGGGATGAAAACTACGCACTGATGGAGGTGGAAATTTTGATGAAAGCTCTGCACTACTGGAAGATAGGCAAAGTAGATGAGTCAAGATTGATGTAGAATTAGACAGATTGCGGGAGAGAGGAAGAAAGGTGAAAGGTAAGGCTGCAGGATTCGAAAAATTAGAATGGGCATGTCCAAGGGGATTCTCAACGAATAGGAACCCAGGGAGGCAAGGCCCAAGAGGGCGAGTTTGAGGGATCACATAACACAGAGGAGTATGGAGATCAGAGGGCACATAGAAATCGCCTTTTCATATCCATTGTTTCATAGTGAGGAAAGAAGCCAAATAAATAGAGGAGGCACGGGTAGCAGACGGATTGGGAGAAGAGGAAAGGCAAGATTCAAAAAGAGATAAGGTCACGAGAATGGTGCTGAGAGAGATTTGGGAGTGATAGTCCTGCCCTGACGGGATCATAGAGGCATAGAGAATATGGCAGGCAGATATTGCACATGGGAGATGAATCATGGCAAGGGAGAAAAGGTTATGCCTTCTTGGAAAAGGAGTTGACCAAATGCTCTGCTACAAGCTTTGTTAGCTAGGGTATTTGATTTCTTATTATTTGTTTCGAGAACATGAAAGAAGGAGAGATATCCAATATCCTTACTCAAGATGCGGCATCTAGAAATAAGTCTGGTTAGAGTTATGTTGGGGGTCTGCGTTGAATTTTTCATCATGTTTATGATAATTTCAGAATCACCAAATACCATAGCCTTTTTCATTTTAAGATTATTAGTGATTTGGAGGCCTTTCAACAGAGCGTAAGATTCAACTCTATTGTTTGATAAATGGCCAGGCCCCCATTCAAAGGAAGCCACGATACAACCCAACCCATCCATAATGAAACCTCCTGCCCCTGCTATTCTTGGGTTTTCCTTTGAGGCACCATCAAAGAAGAACTCATGCATTTTGAGTCTGTCAATCCACTCAATGAAATATTTCTCTTTGAGTCTAATATTGCACTGATCCTTGTGGGAAGATTGATTGACCGAAGTTTTCCTGTACATCGGAGGATTGTCAAGAGGACTTCTAAGGAAGATTCTTTCTTCAACCTGCAAGTCATTAAGATTAAGGTGGCTGTTATTTTTGTAAAGGATGGTCTCAATAGTGAGACTCTAAGTCTTACTCTAGACTTTCCTTATGCAAGGTTTTTGATCTTGGAAGATAGCCTTGTTTATTGTAAGACAAATGTTCCACGTTAATACATGGGGGAGGGTGTCTCAGAATATTTTGGCTACATTATTTTTCTTTTTGCCCCATGGGTAGCTCTTTTTCCAATTGGTAATCAGGTCTGATACTGAGCTAATTTCACCTATATCAATCTGGAAGGGATCCGTAGCCATCACTGATTGGAAAAGGGGCACCCAAAAAAAAGGTGGAATATTGTCTCTTCAGCCTTGAGGCATAGGGGGCATCTGGAAGCACCGTGGATGCCTCTCTTTTTTAAGTTTTCAGCAATCAATATATTCCCTTTGAGGAAGATCAAGATAAATATTTTGACCTTTGGGAGCGCTTCTGATTTCCAAATTTGTTTCCAGTTGGCCCAAGGAGCAGTGGGGAATTTCTCTTTGAGGAGAGACTCATGCCCAACTTTAACAATGTAGGAAGATCCAAAAGTATCCCATTTGAAGCTATCTTCTTTGCCTTTTGACAGAGGAGTTGCACCATGGAGAATTCCTTTCAGAATTGCTTGATCATTTTCGAGGAGGGGTCGCATAATTGGAAAGGTCCAACATTCCAGATGCTGATGCTCTCTTCCCAACTGGAAATTTTCTCCAAAGTATTTATCCCTTGATCTCGGAGATGATTTTGAATGCACAATATGCTTGGGTTGTTTAAGAGAGGGGGATACCCCATAATTTTATCCTCCCAAATATTTATGCTTCATCCTCCCTGCGGAACTTTGGAGATGTTGTTGCTGATGAAAGGAATGACTTTTTTACAAAGAGCCCAAATTCGAGAGCAAGGTTTGTTGGGAATAGCCTGATCTAAAATATTTTTCCTTGTAGTGGAGAGGCATTTTGACTCCAGCACTTTCTTCCACCAAGTTTGTTGTCCCGTTATTAGGTGCCATACTATTTCCCCCCCAAAAGCAATATTCAACAACTTAGGAATGCAAATTGCAAGTCTACCATTTTCATAATTTTGGGTTACCTGTTTCCATTTGACCAAGTTGAATTTATTCTTATCCTATTTACCACCTTTCCATAAGAATTGTCTTAAAGTTGCTTCAATTTTGTGTTGAATGTTGATGGGAGCCTGTAGGAGGGACACATGATACAGAGGTAAGGCGAAGAGAACAAATTTTTAGAGGATTATGCGCCCAGCTAGATTGAACCAAGATGACCCCCATTGTTGTACTTTCTTTTTCATTTTGTCGATGGTGATATTCCAAACCTAAGTTTTCAATTGACCTGCACTGACATGGATCCCAAGATAATTAAAATGAGTCTAATTCCACTTGTATGAGACCCCAAATATTTGAGCTATACTGTAGATGGTGTTGATTGTTTCATTCCACCCATAGATACAACTTTTATGGTAGTTTATCTTCCCTCTAGAATAGTGCATAAATTTGTTAAGAAGCGATTTAAATATCCGAGCTATAATGCTGGTGGCTCCTCCCATCAAGAGGGTATCATCAGCAAACTGAGAGTGATTCATGCTTTTAACTCCGTTGCTAAATTTGATACCTGTAATTAGCCCAACCCTGCGCTTGTGATCCAAGGCCTTGTTGAAATACTTTGCCATAAGAATGAGGAGGAAGGGAGATAAGGGGAAGCCTTGTCTAAAGTCTCGGAAGGATTGAAAGTAATTTCCAGGTCTTCCATTGAATAAGGGAGAGATCCAAGGATTGGATATACATGCGTAGATGAGGGATATGAAGTCTAATTCAAATCCCATTTTCTGGAGAACTAAGAGGAGGAAGGAGTGTCTCACTCTGTCAATTGCATTTGCTAGATCAAGTTTCAGAATAAATCCTTTCTCAATTCTCATCATGCTAGAATGAATGGCTTCTTGGACCAATAGAATAGAGTCAACAATTTGTCTATTGGAGATAAGACCTCCTTGATTGTCGGAGATGAGGTTCGGGAGGTGAAATTTGAGACGCGTGGCAAGGATTTTGGTGATGATTTTGTACGATGAGTTGCAAAGGGAAATAGGCTTGAATCTGGAGAAAGTGGAGGGGTGGTTCTCTTTGGGAATGATAGCAAGGAATTTTGAGTTTGTGAATCCCCTGATCTTATTTTTTCTTTTAACCCATAGGATTATTTTGGTGAGGTATTTTTTAATGACGTCCTAGAAGGTTTTAAAAAAAATAATGGTGAAACCATCCAGGACCGGTGACTTGTCAGGGTGGAGAGCCCATATTATATTGAGAATTTCAGCTTCCTCAATTTCCTAACAGGGATAGAACGAGATCTCATCCATAATTAGCTTAGGCGTATGAGCCAAGAAATAACTGTAGTCCTCCAGCTCTGCGGTTTCGTCTAGGATATTTTTGTAATGGCTATGAGAAGTTGATTTAATAGCCTCCTGTTTTATGTGCATATTTCCTTCTTCATCTAGTATAACTGTGCTATTATTCCTTGAAATTATGACAGTGGCTTGTTTATGGAAAAATGAGGTATTTTTATCCTCGGCCTGCAACCATATATTTCTCAATTTGAGCCTCCATTTTTCCTCTTCTTTTTTGTTTGCATTGTACAAGTTCCGATAAAGCTCTTTTTAGTGATCATGCTTTTCTTTGCTTGCTCTGAATATCACTCTTATTAGTGAGAAGTTTGGGGTCCAATAACTTGTGAAGAAGATTTGGCAAAATTTTTTCTTGTAGGGTGGATCAATGTCAAGCCTACTCAAATCATTCTAAGATGGTGTAATAATAGAGGAACGGAGGAGGGTGTCTCGTAAAGGTTGGAATATTTTCTATTACACCAATCCATAATCTAGGATTGTGGGCTCCTTTGATCATGGGTCAGTAAGATACAATGCTCATATCACTTCCTTATATTTATAGTAATTGAACAGGTTTGTGGGAATTCATGATCATCTTTTAAGTAGAACTCCTCATGGGCAATACACAAGGAATTTTGAAATTCAATTCAAAATAATTGGAGGCATCCATAAGATGTTGTTGAGGAGTCAATTTGTGCTCAATTTATTCTTTCTCTTCATGTGATAAAGAAAAAGGAATGAAAATGGGCTCAAGCTAAATGTATTCAACAAGATGAAAAAATCTATGAATCAATCTTGGGCCATTTGTATACTTTCATGTTATTGGAAAAATGTAGATATCTTAAAGCACCCCAAACAAATAGGGATGAAAAAAAGGGCTCTATTGATTGTTAAGAGGGGCCAAAATTCTAAATACTTTTAGAATTACACAAATCACCGAAAGAACCAAAATACCATTTAGGATCTACAAGACTTTGATTACAACAAGTTTTGAAGTTTTAAAAATTTGGTAGCATTGCGAGTGGCTCATTTCTTGAATTTGTTTAAGGATATAGACCATGTGGATGTGGGGAAGGTTCTCAAGATTATTCTTAATTTCCTAGGTTTATTTATAATGATGAGAATCATGAGTTTTTCATTGAGGTTACAAAGCCAATATTATTGACCATTATAAGCACTTTCAAAAGGGATAAGAGTTTGGGGTTGGATAGGTGGAAAAATAAGTTCTATTAATATTGTTTTGATACTTTTGGGGATGATATACTTAGAGTTATGGAAGAAGTTCAATAGTATATAAAAATTATTTGCAGTATAGATTTATATTCATCATCATCATTATTAAAGAAAAGTATTCAAAGCATTTCAGTGATTTCTGGTCGATTGCATTATGCAATTGTTAATGCAAAATTATCTCTAAGGTGATTATGTGACATGTAGTATAGAGAATAGGTTCATGGGACTTCTAGTATAGATCATAGGTTGGATTAGATGATAGGTTTCTTTCCATCGTACTCTTGTTCCCATGGTTCACATTGGTGATTATCACTTACCCTTAGTCGAGTGTGACTTTCTTGAGGCCTTTCTTTCACTATATAGGAGGGGCACAAAGATGAGGCTCTAATTGATGTCCCAAGTCCATTGTAATACATACCTAACACTTTAAATCTCTCATTTGTATACACATCCCATATTTGACTTCATTACTACCTGTCACTAGTATTGGTTCCCTCTTTTCCTCGTCCTTTTTAGGTGCCTATAAAATTTTCCTTGAGAGGTTGATGAAAAAAAAAAAAAAATGAGCAATATTATTGAAATGCAAAATAATAGTAGGCATAAATGAAAGTTTGTGGAAAAAATCCAATTCTAAGCTCTACCCCCTCACTATCCATCACCTAGTTATTAACTAATCCATGAACTATCTAAAATAAAATAAAATTTGAATATCCCAACCTTAATGAGAAATGAAACACTTCATATTTAAGGGGTCAGTAATGAATCAATGAAATCTTATAATCTAAGCTATATATGTAAAATCAAAAGAAAATAAATGAAGAAAAAGGCACACAAGATGGGTGTTGAAAATAGCCCGAGGAAAGAGGTAACTTTTTTCCCACAATTGCTCCATATTCACATCATAATGCTAAAGGATGTTGGAATTTCATAGTTATCATAATATTGTGGCATCCTACACAAGGTAATATCCTTGTCATATCATTGATCACTTGCACCTACTGATTCATCGGTCAACCTAGGAACTATTCCTCCCCTTAGGGTATGACTACCTAATGGCAACTTATAATAAGCCTCACATACATAAGAATAATAACTTATTTACAAATCAAAAGCTAAGAAGAGAATTGAAGATGATATTTGTGTGAGGTTATTTGAGGCCTTTTACATTAAATATGGCTCACCATGATACTATTATGGTTTATGCACCTACAATATTGATATTGCTTGATTCAATGACGTGTTAAATGTTTTCTCTCAGGGAAAATTGTCATTCCTTAAGGGATAGTATGATGTTTTTCCAACACTTTAGAGGATGTCCAGCTCCACTTGATGACTCAATTGGACATTTTTACCTAGGATGCTGTCCACCATTTGAGGAGAGTTGATCTTGGGATGTCTTCATGGATGATATACTTATGGTTGTCGAAGAAGTTTAATAGTCTAGACACGTGTTATGTAGTATAGAATCTACATTCATAACCATCATTCATAAATCAAATCATCCAAAGTATTTAAATGATTTCAAGTCGATTTCATTGTGTAATTATTAATATAAAATTATAACTAAGGTGATTATTATTTACCTTAATGCTATCCCTTCTAATGTAATTCTTCAAAACAATTTGGATTTTTAAAGGATCAACTCATTCACGAAGGTATAGGATCATCCTAGGAGGCATTAAATACAATTAAAACCCAAAAAAAAGATGTATCAACTGTCAAAATTGACATGTCCAAAACCTATGATTTAGTTTCCTAACTATATCTTGGTTTGTTGCTCCTTTATCACATATTTGAGCTACCTCTTGTAAAATGTATCATGAGTTGTGTGACTAGTATCCAACCATGTGGGTAACCCTTAGGTGAAATAATTTCTCGTATTGTTCAACTTGCCATTAATTATCCCTAACATGATCCACAAATAGCTAGACTAAGACGCCTCTCATCCATGTTGCGATCAATGCTTTATTTACAATTATCTTACTCATATAATAAAGGCGGGTCATAAAATATGAGGTAAATTAACTATTGTGCTTCCATTTAATGTTTAAGGGCTTCATAGTATAGGTTATTGGTTGAATTGTATGATAGACCACTTTTGGTTGTGCTCTTGTTCCCATGCTTCACCTTGGATTATCACTTTCCCTTAGTTTAGTGTGACTTCCTTGAGTCCTTTCTTTCACTATCTAGGAGGGGCACAAATAGGAGGCTCTAATTGATGTCACAATTCCATGGTAATCCATACTTGGAATCTTCCATCTCTCATTTGTAATCACATCCTATATTTGGCTTGATTACTATATGTCACTAGTATTGGTTTCCTCTTTTCCTCATCCTTAAGTAGGGGCCTAGAAAAATTTCCCTAAGAGGTCGATGCAACATAAAGGAAAAAAAAAAGCATGAGTGATATTGTTAATATGCAAATATTAGGGATAAATGAAAGTGTGTGGACAAAATTCTATCCTGAGCTTTACCCCCTCATTATCCCTGACCCAGTTCTTAAATAATCCATAAACTATCTAAAATAAAAGGAACTTTGAATATCCAAACCTTGATGAGAAGAGAAACACTTCATCTTTAAGGGGTCAATGATTAATAAATTAAAACTTGTAATCCAAGCTATATTTGTAAAAGAAAAATAAAACAATTGAAGAAAAAGGCACACAATATGGGTGTTAAAAATAACTTGAGGAAAGAGTTAGCTTTGGTCCCATAATTTATCCATTTTCACATCTTAATGCTCAAGAATGTTGGAGTTTCATATTTATCATATGATCGTGGAATCCTCCACAAGCTAAAATAATTGTCATATCATTGTTCGGTTGCACCTACTCATTAATGGGCCAACCTTGGAACTATTCCTCCTCTTAGGGTATGAACCACCTAATGAGGACTTATGATAACCCTTTTTTATCTAAGCATGGTAACTTATTTACAAATCATAAGTTAGGAAGAAATTTTAAAATGAAGTTTGTGTGAAGTGATTTGAGACCTTTTACATTAAATATTGCTCACCATAATACTATTATTTCTTATCCCCCTACAATATTGATCTCACTTGATTCAATGAGTTGTGCTAGATGTTTTCTCTCAAGGACAACTACCATTCCTTAAGGGATGGTATGAAAATTTTCCAACACTTTCGAGAGAATGTATAGCTCCACTTTGTTATCATAATTTAGTTGGTAGTTTTAAAAGCGCTGGCAGTTTCAGTGTCAGCATCGATTTGTAATAAACAGGGTTAAAATAAAAATGTGTTGATAATTAAAGGAGCAATGAAAATTTCTGAAGGCAACCCAATTAAACTCCGATAACTGGAATATCAACGCCAAAGGGAAAAATTAAAATTTTTGTCTTATGTCCAAATAATGTGCTGATGGAGCACACGTCAAAAAATGAGTGAAAATATGTTAAGCGAGCACTGATGAGTTAGATGGTATTTAGTTCCGCCGCTGAGAGATAACATCTAGTTAAAAATTTATGATTGCACTAGATATTTTTATGTAATCACCAAGTAAGTTTATAATATGTTTTAATCATTTCCGCACCGTAAAATCATTTATTTTGAATGGTTAAATATGTATGATTATGGTTAGCTGTAATGTGTTTATGCCAAGAGAAAACAAGATGTTATTATCCAAAAGACCAAGGATTGAATCCCTCACCCGATTCTAGTGTTAAAATTTTGTGGTGGAGGCTATGGGAAGGAGAAAAAAAATCCACAAAGGTGAGCCCAAAGCACCTGAACTACTAGAAATATATCCAAAGATTCAACAACATTTGTGGGAAGCGGGTTGGAAAATTTTTTTCTCTTGCTCTGTAGGCTACCATGACAGAGTTTCTAGAGCTTTTGTGGAGGGATTTGATGGTCAACAAGTTAGTGTTGGAGGATTTTTGTTTCATGTCACCGAGGAGCTAATTGGAGAGGTCACAAGCCTCCCTGCCAATGCATAAATAGCCTTCAAGAGACATGTTCTAGCTGGCACTGATGTGCCATTCTTTCTGAGGGACAAGTTTAAAGACATGGTTTGGTGTTCATGAGTTTAGAGGTCTTGTTTGAAGGATGAGTGGAATTGTCTCCTCCGGATTACCCAATATTACTTCATATGCGAAGGATGCTACAATCGAGTGAATCTCTACCATTTCTGGTTCCTAGCTCACTTAACATGTCAGATTAAGGTCAACACTCTATATTTTCTATTAGAAAGTCTGAAGCATATGTTTGCTAGGGTTAGGGAAATACCAAATTCTTCGTCTCATTTCATATACCACAAAGGTATGACTAAAATATTATTTGAAAGCCATTTGAGAAAATTAGGTAGAACTTGGGAACATTTTCTATTTTGGGGAGGGTTTGAAATACAAACTATAAAACCAAAAAGGGGTAGAAATAAAGGAAGTAAAAATAAAGTTAAAAAACCCCAAGACCTAGAACAAGGGACCTCATCTGTGTAAATAAGGAAACCACCTTAACAGAGATGTTTAAAGGTGGAAAAATAACACACACCAGACTATGGAATAAGCTGAGACTGAACATAAAACTGAATCAGAATCCTGAGTTGGAAAAAGAAGTCATAGATATAGATAAAACCCCTCAAAAATACTTAATCACAAACCAAGAGGAGTCCACAAGCTCAAAAATATCTAAGAAAATCAAAGACTCAAAGAAAGAGGTTGCTATAGAGGCCCAAAGGACCAAGAGAAAAATGATAACTAACGTTGATATCCTACTGGAAGAAACTAGCACACTTAGCTAGCTGTTTTTGGATAACACAGTTTTGATTGCCAACTATCCAAGTGGAATTTTTACTGAAGGCTGATAACTAGCATGTCAACAATTTTGTAGGGTTAAATTTCTAAGAGCGCCAACAGTTTCAGTGTCAATGATTTGTACTATGAATATTTCGATGAGTGCTGAAAGTTTATGTGACGACGAAATTTTGCAAAACAATATCTGTAAAGCACTCATAAACAACCCGTCAACGATCTTGATCATTTTCCGATTTTGAAAGGATGTCAATGAAATTGTCAGTGTTGTCAGATCACGAAGCCCGAAAAGAGGAGCTGCATAACATATGGTATTTTTAGTAGGAGGACGAGGCATAAGTTCTAACAAATCAATTGAATCAATGTTTTTTGACCCTGTTTCTAGCCAATGTTTAAGCACGATGTTATAGTTTGGATACAAATATGTTTGATTTTATATATTATATGCATGTATTTGATATACACTTTTTATATTTAGCAATTTGTAATCAAGTGCATACAAGAAACCTCTTATAAGTTGTAATATTTTTTATAAAAGAAAGCTCTGTATAATGAAGAAGGGTTCAAATTTTTTTTGAAAATCACACCTGGTGTATATTATTTTTGGTATTAATAGAACTCGCTACAAGTAGTGTTACGAAATTTCAGATACTCATGCGCTAAAGGTTTCCAGTCAGTTTCCAATTGTGTTTTTCCTCCTTCTTATTCAAAACTTGAATCCATAGATTTTCATTATTTGAATAAAGGTTATGAATCATAATTCTATGTAAATTCTATTTTTCAGGTTATTCATATTTCTTATGTGTTTGTGATCTTAAATATCAACTGCAAAAATCACATGGTTTCTCTGTTATTTGACGTTTACTTCTACTGTATCCTACCATATCTCATTAATGATTTGTCTAAGAAACCTGCAATTATCTTACCTCTGTTAGAATGGTTTGTACGACCTGTAGCCAGTTTATTTGTATCAAAGACTCTATTCCCAATGGTTTTACCTTTCCTTTCCAAAACAATTTCGTATGATCCAATCAGATCTAGCCATTTTTCTAAGTACATAACCAGTCAGATTTGAGGAGTTATAGAAGGGATTCCCCTTTGGATTAAAAGGGCTAGCTTTCGATTGAAATATTGGTTAGAGGTTACCTTAGTGTTTTCCCCACATCCAAGGTTTTCTCTAAGTGATAACACACTGGATGACTCCATTGGGAATTTTGATCAAGGATGTTATCCACCTTTTGAGGAGAGTTGACCTTGGGATGTCTTTAGGGATGATATACTTAGGGTTGTGGAAGAAGTTCAATAGTCTAGAAAAATTCTATGAAACATAGACTCTACATTCATCACCATCATTCTTAAAGAAAAGTATACATAGTCTTTCAATGATTTCAGGTTGATTACATTATGAAATTGTTAATATAAAATTATCTCTAAGGTGATTATTGTTTACCTTAACCTTATTCCTTCAAATGTAAATTCTTCAAACCAATTTAGATTTTTAAAGGATCAAACCATTCATCAAGGTATAGGATAATACAAAGAAGGTTTACAAAGGTTTACATACTATTAAAACCCAAAATCAAGAGGTCCCAATTGTCAAAATTGACATGTCCAAAGCCTATGTTTGGGTTTCCAAATTATGTCTTGGTTTTCTACTTATTCATCATGGATTTGAGCTACCTATTGTAAAATGGATCATGAGTGGTGTGACTGATACCCACCCATGTGAGTAACCCCTAGGTGAAATATTTTCTCCTATTATTCAATTTTCCATCCATCAACCCTATCATGATCCACAAATAGCTAGATTGAGACACCTCTCATCCATGCTGTGATTAATGCTTTAGTTACAATTAGCTTACTTATTTAATAAAGGTGGGTCATAAAATATGAGGTACATTAACCATTTTGCTTCCATTTAATTTTTAAGGGATTTATAGTATAGATCATTGGTTGAATTGGATGATAAACCACTTTTGGTTTTACTCTTATTCCCATGATTGACCTTGGATTATAAATTTCCCTTAGTTTAGTGTGACTTCCTTTAGGCCTTTCTTTCACTGTCTAGGAGGGGCACAAATAGGAGGCTCTAATTGATGTTACAAGTCCATGATAATCCATACTTAGCAGCTTCCATCTCTCCTTTGTATCCACGTCCCATATTCAGTTTGATTGCTATATGTCACTAGTATTGGTTCCCTCTTCTACTCATCATTAAGTAGGGGCCTAGAAACTTTTCCCTAAGAGGCTGATGCAAAATAAAGAAAAAAAAAATGATGAGTGATATTGTTAAAATGAAAAAGATTTGTAGGGATAAATGAAAGTGTGTGGAAAAAATCCTATCCTGAGCTCTACCCCCACATTATCCCTCACCTAGTTATTAACTAATCCATGAAGCATTTAAAATAAAATGTACTTTGAATATCCCATCCTTGATGAGCAATAAAACACTTCATTTTAAGGGGTCAATGATGTATCAACGAAAGCTTGTAATCCAAGATATATTTGTAAAAGTAGAAGAAAATAAATGAATAAAAAGGAACACAAAATGGGTGTTAAAAATAGTTTGAGGAAAAAGGTATCTTTGGTCCTACAATTGCTCCATCTTCACATCATAATGCTCAAGGATGTTGTAATTTCAGAGTTAGCATAAGATTGTGCACCCTCCACAAGCTAAACTCCTTGTCATATCATTAATCACTTTCACCTACTAATTGATGGGATGACCTAGGAACTATTCCTCCACTTAGGGTATGAACCATCTAATGGGGAATTATGAAAACCCTCCCATATCTAAGCATGGTAAATTGTTTAAAAATCATAAGCTAGGAAGACATTTAAATATGATTCTTGTGTGAAGTGACTTAAGGCCTTTTACATTAAATATGGGTCACCATGAGACTGTTATGTCTTATGGACCTACAATATTTATCTCACTTGATTCAAGGAGTTGTTTTAGATGTTTTATCCCAAGGAAAACTACGATTCCTTAGGGGATGGTATGATGATTTTCCAACACGTTAGATAGAATGTCCAACTTCACTTAATGAGTCAATTGGGAATTTTGACCAAGGATGTTGTCCACCTTTTGAGGAGAGTTTACCTTGGGATGTTTTCAGGGATGATATAATTAGGGTTGTGGAAGAAGCTCAATAGTCTAGAAAAACTATATGAAACATATAGTCTACATTGATCACCATCATTCTTAAAGAAAAATATCCAAAGTATTTTGATGATTTCAAGTCGATTACAATGTGCAATTGTTAATAAAAAAGTATCTCAATGGTGATTATTGTTTATATTAACCCTATTCCTTCAAAAAATATGGATTTTTAAAGTATCAAATTATTCACGAAGGTATAGGTTCATCACAAGAAGGTTTACATACTATTAAAACACAAAATCAAGAGCTCTCAATCGTCAAAATTGACATATCCAAAGCCTATGATTGGGATTCCTAGTTATATATTGTCTTGCTACTTATTCATCATGGATTTGAGCTACCTCTTGTAAAATGGATCATGAGTTGTGTGCCTGATACCCACTCATGTGGGTAACCTCTAGGAAAAATAAATTCTCATATTATTCAACTTTCCCTCCATTAGCCCTATCATGATCCAAAAATATCTAGATTGTGATGCCTCTCATCCATGCTGCGATCAACACTTTATTTAGAATTATTTTACTCATCTAATAAATGCGGGTCATCAAATATGAGGTACATTAACAATTTTGCTTCCATTTAATGTTTAAGGTATTTCTAATATAGATAATTGGTTGAATTGGATGCTAGGACGATTTTTGGTTGTACTCTTGTTCCCATGCTTCACCTTGGTGATTATCACTTTCCCTTACTTTAGTGTGGCTTCCTTGAGGCCTTTCTTTCAATATATAGGAGGGGCACAAATAGGAGGCTCTAATTGATGTAGCAAGTCCATGGTAAACCATACTTACCAACGTCCGTCTCTCCTTTGTACCCACATCCCATATTTGGATTGATTTCTATATGTCACTAGTATTGGTTCCCCATTTTCCTCATCCTTAAGTAGGGGCCTAGAAACTTTTCCCACTGAGGTCCGATTGTTGAGCCTCAAAATTGTGCTTCCTTTCATCTTATTTTACCTCATTTTCCTTTGTCCATTGATATCCTAGACCCAATTGATCAATGAATTTAGTTAAAATTACTTTTAGAATGATTTACATGACTGACTTGCTAAGTTTTGTGATTTTTTCCATTGTAAAGCATTTTGACCGGAACTAGTTGCAGAATGTAGACATTCCGTAGCTAACCGGCAATTCTGCAGCTGTCTTCACGTTTGGGTATGTTCCAGGTGGCCTCTCAAGAAAAACCGCATATGGGCACAATCCACGTCATGTCTACATTGTTCATTGCTCACCATGAAGGAAGAAATGGATTCTGGATATGGTTTTGATACGTGGGAACACATTTAGGAAGGCAGACTTCTATTAGGACTGTCTCAGTCCAGATGTCCTTTTCATTTTTACGTTGCCACTTCAAGAGTCCTAATGTGATTTCGATAAGGAAAGACAATGACCCTGGAATTGTTGCAAGTATTGTTATGTACATTTGTTATATAAACACTTGGGAAACCGAGAGCTAGGCTAGATTTTGTTCTAGATTTTGCTTAAGATTCTGTGCTACATTTCTGAAGACGCAGATTGCTCTGTTCAAGTTATTCCTCTTTTAATGAAGCAGACAGTGTTGTTTTGAAAGCGTTAATTTGATTTGGGGTTAGATTCCGTCAGGTGGTAGAGGGCCCCTGCCTCTTGCATTGATTTATTTGCGTAATTTAGATAAGTATCCTAGCTACCTTTACGTTTTTTTTTAAAGTTGAATTCGTAGTTGTTTTCATTAGTTACTATAGTTATAACTCATTCTAAAAACTCTTCCAAAAGATTATGAAAATGAATGGGAAATGGCTATAGTATTGTAGGATTTAATTGTAGTCTCTTTTGTTCACCATCACAGTTATACTTATGCTAAATACTCTTCCACAAGAAGAAACTCTTCCAAGAAATCTTTATAATGTTTTAAGCATGATTGTGATCCTGAACGCTTCATTTGTGTGTTTGCACTAAGTACCATAGCTGTCCTTGCTCTTAAACACTTGTCCAAAATATTATAATGACGAGTGGGAGATAGCCATGATATCTTAGTTTTTAATTTCTATCATTCTTTCTGTTTGCATAGCATAGTTAGGATACTCCGGAGTTTAATTTCACTTAACTCATGTTCAGTTGTTTTGCTTTAAGTTTGATAATGACTTGTAGTTTAACATTGTTTTAGACTAGTTACATATTAAGTACAGTTTTTAGCTTCACTCATTGCATTGGCACTCCACATTCAGTTGTCATTCACTGCATATTAGATTACTTCAGTTGTTAAACTTAACAAAACAGCCTTCATTATTCACAAACCTCTTCTTGTTCTAAAACCCATAATTGATTCATAACCATATGAATAGAAGACAATATCATTTTAAGGCCTGAAGTACTTCTGCAACTTCCTGATCATCTTACAAACAAACATTTCCTCAAAAGACTATTTTAAAGATCTCTAACCTTTGAGTGAAGTGTAGTGTTATCAAACTAAGTGGCAGAATAGAGTTAGGAACTAGCCTTAGAGTAAAAGACCTTATGATGGTATCAATGTTTTACTCCAATTATGCTTCAACAAATATCTAATCAAGGACAAAATGTTGCATCATTATAAGTTAGTTGTTTAACTGTTTAGATAGGATTTGCATACTTAATTGACCATGTCTCAAGCTCTCTCTCAAAACACCTTTGATGAAAGCATTTGACAAGTTGAGTTTATGTTTTGAATCATTTGTTTAAAAGTCATTATCAAGCTTTGTTTCTGCTTAGTCATAGTTTAGATTTAATTTTGTTTCAGTATTGCATTTTCATTTGTCATTTGTCATCAACCAATTAGGCTTCACTCTGTTTTTAATCATTAGCTCCTTTCCATTAGCTTTCTAGTCATTTTCCTTGTGAACATAAAACTACCAAAAGACCAAAAACATCATAAATCATTACAAAAGACCAAAAACATCATAAAACACTACACACAACGCATTAAGAAACAAACACCTAGGTACATACAGTACACTTCACTTCAGCAGTTTACCAACCCTGGTTGACAATTAAATGAGTTCAATTTAGGAGACTAGATTGAGACCAAACATTTTGGTGCCGTTGCCGGGGAAGTGAAAACTAGGTAACCTTTGTTTCTTAGCATCCAAAAACAATTTTATGCGTAGGGAGAGAGATTTAAGGGGAAGATTTATAAGCAGCAGAGGCAGAAGTTTGATTTCTAGAACACCACTTGTTTCATCTAGATCCAGAGCTAGTACACCTTCAACTCAAACCCATCTTCCATCCTTTACTGATCCTGGACTTCTAGAAGACCTGAAATCAGATATTCCATTAGAGAGACCTTCCACTTCATCCACTGAACTTACCATAGAAGAAGATCTAAAGACTCCTGGTAGGGACATAAATCTTTCCACTTCCACAGGAGAGTCAACCATGGCAGAAGGAGGAGGAGGAGGAGTTTTTAATGGAGAACACACACTATTTGGAGGTAGAGGTAGAGGTAGAGGAGAAGGAGGTAGAGGTGCAGATGGAGGAAGAGGTAGAATAGGAAGCTCTTTTGGGTTCCCTATAATTGATGAAGAAACCAATACAACCATGAAAAATATTTCACCTCTGTCCTTCCAAACTTCTATGGAATTAAAACTGAAGATCCTGAAACCTTCTTATTTGAATTTGAAGTGCTTTGTAGAACTTATGACTACTTACAAGATGCTCAAAAATTGAATCCTTCAACTTTGAAGGGAGCAGCATTGAAGTGGTTTATGAGTCTAATCAACAGTTCTATTAGAACATGGGAAGACATGAAACAAGTATTTCTAGAGAGATATTTGGATTATTGTATGCCGATTAATCATAAGGAAGAAGTGTTCAAGATGTTACAAAAAGAAGATGAAAATTTGGAAGATTTGTTGGAGAGATTTAATTACAATATCAAAAGAGCAAAAATGGAAAACCTAGATCAAGACACCTTAAAAGCTCTTTTGTTGAAAACAATTAGGGATGAATGGTTGGATATCCTTAACATGATGGGAAAAGGGGATATATCAAAACTCACATTACCTGAAATATCTGAGTTATGTATCAACCTTTCCAGAGGGAAATCTAAAACTGCCAAAGGTCCAAGAGATCCTGCTCTTGCAAGGGCAAGTAAATCTGCTTCTGGGACAGTAAGTAGATCAGAAATAGGACATATGCTTGATGATTTTAAATCTGACATCTTAGGGAGTCTTAGTGAACAAATACACACCCTCAAGATACAAAACAAGCAAAAGGCTGAATCTGATGCCTTGGAAATCTTTTGTCCCAAATGTAGGAAGAAACATGCCTTGAGAGAGTGTCCTCTAGATGTAAAAGTTGTAGAAACCTGTGTTATTTGTTCTGAGAAACATGAGACCAAGAATTGTCCTTCTCTTCTTGGTCTCAAGGCTGTTTTTCAGGAAGAAATTCCTACAGATTCCACAGAGTCTCTTAATTTTGTATCTAGAAGACCTTGGCAGGGATCTCAGACACAAGGATTCCATGATCAAATGTATAATCAACCTCCACCTTGGAATTCTTGGTAGCAACCTTGGCCCCAATTTCAAAATCAATCTCAATCTTGGGCACAAGGAACACAAAGTCCCTATGGAAGATACTCTCCATACTATCAGTATCCACCATCCTATCCACCATACCCACATTTTTATCCTCAAAATCCTCAACAAAATTTTCCTCAAAATATTCAACAAAATCCTCAACAACATCATCAAAACCAACCACATCAAAATCCACCACTTTCATTACCCTTCCCTCAAAAATCAAATCAATTGCCTGCTCAACCCATACCAAACCCCAATAATAAGAACCCTCAGAATACATACATGATAGAAGGCCAACAATTTCCAACTTATTTAATCACTCCTTTAGACCTTAGTGATGTTCAATTGAGGTCTGGAAGAATACTTGAAAAGAGGAAACCTTCTGTGATCATACAAGAACAAGATAATTCTGAGGAAGACTCCCTACGGGTGAATAAAAGTCTTGAGGAAGACACATCCTTTCAAAACCCAAACACTGAAAAACTAAAACAAAAAGATTCAATAAATCCAACTCCTGTATTAGAGCAACCATCTACATCTACTTCTATACCTCCTTTTCCGGAAAGATTACAAATTGATAGAGGTGTAGAAAAACAAATCATGGTTCCTAATTATGATTTCTTAGATGAGCTGAGAAATGTTTGCATTAAAATTCCATTATTACAAGCCATCAAAGAAATCCCAATTTTAGCTAAAACAATAAAGGAGTTGAGTATGAAGACAACAAGAAAAAGAATAAGAGAAACAAAGAAAATTCAACTGGTAGGACAAATAGCAGACATTATGATGGGCAAGATTGCTATTCCAAAGTATCTTGATCCAGGAAATCCAGTTGTCAAAATTCACATCAATGGAATTGAAATTCAAAACACACTCATTGACTTAGGAGCAGCAATAAATATCATGAGTAGACAAATCATGGACAAACTGAAACTTCCTAATCTTCTCTTTACACCCACACTATTACACTTAGCAGATAGATCTGTGATCAGACCAGATGGGGTAATAGAAGACATTCCAGTGTCCCTAGACTCTTGGGAGTACCCTGTGGATTTCATGATCCTAACACCCAAGAATAATCTAGGAGGCCATCCTGTTATACTAGGAAGACCTTGGTTGGCTACAGCCGATGCTTTTATTAGTTGTAGGTCCGGTGATATGTATATTTCTGATGGTAGTTCAACAAAGAAATTCACTTTATATCCTCCAGCTAGGACAATTACAGAACTAGATGACACTCAATGGATAGAGGATGAAGAATATTTACAACCACTCTTCACAATTTTAGAAATTAGTGAAGATAATCAAATTCTGAATACTCTAGAAAACTTTGAATCCTCTCCAGAACACAAACATGAATCATTTCAGGAGGGATCCAATATTGAATTTTTGTCATCTAGGCAGATGTCTCTTCATTCTATGGATAAATTTGGCAGCTCCACAAGTGAGATTTTTCCAGGAAAAACTTTGAACATAAACAAGAACCTAGAAAAATCTCAACAAGAAGAGTTAATCAAAGTATTACAGAGACATTCTTCTGCATATGCATGGGAGTACACTGACATGAAAGGGATAAGCCCCAAGACTTGTACTCATCACATCTATATAGAGGAAAATTTCAAACCAATCAGACAGCCTCAAAGACGGATGAATCCAAATCTTAGGGAAATTTTTAAAGAAGAATTGCAAAAATTGTTAAATGTTAATTTTATCTATCCTATTTCAGATAGTCAGTGGGTTTCTCCTTTGGTAATTGTGCCAAAGAAAAATGGAAAATGGAGGGTGTGTGTTGACTACCGAGAACTAAATAAAGCTACTCTTAAAGACCATTTTCCCTTACCTTTCATAGATCAAGTTTTAGATACATTAGCTGGCAAAAAGTACTTCTCATTCCTAGATGGGTTTAGTGGTTACAATCAAATCCAAGTAGCACTTGAAGACCAAGACAAAACCACATTCACCTGTTCTTGGGGTACCTATGCTTACCGAGTATTGCCATTTGGATTATGCAATGCACCTGCAACATTCCAAAGGGAAATATTAGGAATTTTTTCGGATCTAATACATGACTGTGTAGAGGTGTACATGGATGATTTCACAGTTTACGGGAACACATTTGAAGAGGCTTTAGAAAACTTGGAAAAAGTATTAAAAAGATGTCAAGAAGAAAACATTTCACTTAGTCATGAAAAATGTTTTATGATGTTTACTGAAGGTATTGTTTTAGGGCACCATATTTCAGGGGATGGGATTAGAGTTGATGAGTCAAAAGTTGAAGTCATCTCTAACCTATCTATTCCAAGTTTTCAAAGAGATGTTAGAAGTTTTCTAGGATTTACAGGGTATTATCGGAGATTTATAGAAAACTTCACCAAGATAGCATCTCCACTCTTCAAATTACTCACCAAAGATTGTGAATTCAAGTGGACTTCTGATTGCCAGTTAGCTTTTGAAACCCTGAAAACCAAAATTTCTGAAGCACCTATATTAAGGGGACCTAACTGGAAGTTACCTTTTCATATCTCGACAGATGCTTCCGATACAGCTCTAGGAGCAGTATTGGGACAAAAAGATTTAATTCCCTATGCCATCTATTATATCAATAAAAATTTGACTCCTGCAGAGTTAAACTATACTGTAACTGAAAAAGAGTTTTTAGCTGTTGTTCATGCCATAAACAAATTTAGACACTATATAACAGGCTATGAAACTTTTGTTCACACTGATCATTCTGCAATTAGATACTTAATGAACAAATCAATCACTAATGGCATAGTTATAAGATGGTTATTGCTCTTACAAGAATTCAACATTACCATTCTAGATAGGCCTGGAAAACAAAACACAGTAGCTGATTTCCTATCTAGACTCCAAAATATCAAAGATGACACTCCAGTTGAAGATCAATTTCCTGATGAATATCTTTTTGCAATCTCTACTCAAACTCCATGGTTTGCTGATATTGCTAATTATTTAGTTTTAGGAAAATTTCCTTCAATTATGAATGCAAGGGATAAAAGAAAAATCATTTGTGATAGTGCAAAATATTCATGGGTTGCTAATGAGTTGTACAAGATAGGTCCAGATTTGATCATTAGAAGGTGTGTTCGTGAAGATGAGATCCCTGAGATTCTCAAGCAATGTCATGATGAACCTTGTGGCGGACACTTTGCAGATAAGAGGACAGCCTATAAGATCCTTAATTTAGGATATTATTGGCCATCCTTGTTTAAAGATGCTAAAGAGTATGTCAAAAGGTGTGACAGTTGCCAAAGGGTAGGGAAACCTTATCCTTCAGGTGAGATGCCATTACAACCTCAGGTACACATTGAACCTTTTGAAAAATGGGCTTTGGATTTTGTAGGACCTATTAGTCCTCCATCAAGACAAAAGAAATATATATTAGTTTGCACTGATTATGTTACTAAATGGGTAGAAGCTAAACCATTACTTGTTGCTAATGAAGCATCCGTAGTTACTTTTCTTTTTGAGGATATTTTTACTCGTTTTGGTGTCCCAAGGGAAATTTTTACAGATCAAGGAGCTCAATTTACATCAAGGCTAGTGGAGCAAATGATGGAGAGGTACAAAATCAGGCATAGAAAATCTACTCCTTATCATCCACAAGCAAATGGTCAAGTGGAATCTACTAATAAGGTCATTGAAGGAATCCTAACAAAGACTGCTCATTTACATAGAAGAGATTGGGTAGATAGGCTTCCTGAAGCCTTGTGGGCCTATAGAACTACATGGAGAAACACAACAGGCCATACTCCTTATGAGCTTGTTTATGGAAAGAAAGTTTTGTTTCCCATAGAGTTCCAGATTCAAACTTTCAAAATGGCAGTTCAGCTAGGACTTGATTTAATGGAGGCACAAAAGCATAGACTGGAGCAAATCAATGAATTGGATGAGATCAGACAAGATGCAGTTCAGAAAACAAGTCTAGTCCAACAGCAAAGGGCTAGATGGCATGACAAGTACATCAAAGAGAATAAATTCAAAGAAGGTGACTGGGCTCTCTTGTTTGACTCAAAATTCAAGGATTTTCAAGGAAAATTTCAGACACATTGGCTTGGGCCATATGAAATTGTTGAAATTTTTGATAATGGGGCAGTAAAAATCAGAACTATAGATGAAGAATAGGTCACTTTTCTTGTGAATGGTCATAGATTGAAGCTGTATCACAAACCACTCTCAAGAGAAGAATTTTTCAAGAAGTTCCAAGAAAGCAGTGATGTAAAGTTAATGAAGAAGAATTTTTCTTCTTCATCAACTTGATTAAAATTTTCTGAAGTATTTCTCTTCTAATATATATATATATATATATATATAAAATAAAAATAAAGGTATAAACATGAAAACCAATCATGGATTGGCATGTTTATACAGAAAATATAGGGTGAAAATCAGAGTCTCTCTGACACTCTAACTTTTCCCATTTTCTTTTTGCAAGCAGCTGTTACAAAATCATAAGTTCAGATCCATAGTGCTAATGATCCATCTCATTTCATTTCACTTCATTCACTTATCCATCCATATTCCATTTCATTCATTCATTCATACTCTGCTTCATTCCATATTTCATTCATCTCATTCCATACTCCATCCATCTCATTTTCATGTCAAAATTTAAAGTTTGATGTCTTGCTGTAAATGAATAAAACATGTCATGGATTGCAGGGCAGTTCTTATGTTCTTCCACTCCATTTCATAAACTGAATCCATTTCATTTCATCATCCACTTCATACATATCATAACACATCATCCATCTTCATTCATATCATATAACATTTCACCTATATCCAAAAACACTCCATTCCATGATTAAAATACTCTACAGGTACATTCTGCAGCTCAACAGACATTCTGCAGCTGATCAGCCTTTCTGCAGCCAGACAGTCATTCTGCAGCTACAAATCCTGAAGGCACCAACCAACAGACATTAGAATTGCAACAAAATGATCTAGAATATCCATGAATAAGAAACATCAAGAAGAATTATGAAGACTCTTCCAAAGGTGAACAAAGAAGACAAATACTACAAAAATAAAATGAAAAGCAGAGGTAACAAGTTTAGATTATAATGGCATTTCATAAATTTTAGCATAGTTTTAGTTATGAATTGTTCGAAAAGGTTGTTTTAATTATTTTTATTGATCATGACCAATAAACCCTCCACAAACTTTGGATTAAATCTCTCATTTCAAATTCCATACCCGACATTATTTAAGCGGTTCAAATGGTCGAAGTGTTTGAATTCTTCACGTCACCCAACAAAATCATTCAATGATGATTTTCTTTTCCGTTGTAAAAATCTCCACTGTCTTTTCAATCATTAATTCATTTCCTCCACCTCACTCCATTACCTCATTTCGTAACTACCTCCATCACTTCATTATGTAGCCGGAACTTCATTCCGCAAACAGAGATATCCTTACCACCGAGAGCAGAGCAGGGTAAACGCAGAGGTATAGCAGTGAAGAGTTTGAAGCCATTTGTTACCAAGAGACAGAGGTATAGCAGCGTGAAGAGTTTGAAGCTATTTGTTACCAAGAGACAGTGGTATAGCAGCGTGAGAATTTGAAGCCATTTACCACCGAGAGACAGAGGTATAGCAGTGTGGGAATTTGAAGCCATTTGTCACTGTCAACCAGAGGCATATCAATCCAAAGTTTCGTTGTCAACCAGAGGCATATCAGCTCGAAGTTTGAAGCTGTTTTCATTGTCAACCAGAGGCATATTAGTCCGAAGTTTGAAGCTGTTGTCACTATCAATCAGAGGTATATCATTCCGAAGTTTTAAGCCATTGTCATTAAGAACTTGAAGCCATTTCAATTCAAAGGTGAAAGTTATTGTTTTAGAGGGTAGAAAAAAAGTATTAATCTGAACATTGAAGAAGCAATTATGGGTTTCATTGTAAGAACTGAACCAATGGGTACAAAATACCTAGAAGGCTACCCTCAATGTAAAGAAATGTTGCAACAGATAGGATGGCTACAATTTTTGGAGAAATTTAATGGCTTCCACAAAGAAGTCACTAAAACATTTGCAAGATCATTTCAAGGAGCTGAAGTTGAAGTGGGAGATGTTAAATTCACAGTCAATTAAGTTTTCATTGCAGAAGCTACGGGATTGCTTAGAAATGGAGAGAGATGGTTCAAAAACAGAGAATTCCATCATGAATCATGGAAGCAAATTCTAAAATCACCAGGTATGGATGTCACTGTGTTTAAGAAAGGAATTCCAAGTTCTGCATTGAAAAATAAATGGAGAAACATACTACTTATTCTGCAAAAATTCATTACATGTGAGGGTAGATATGGCACATTTTATGTTTATCACATTAGACTGATAATGCATTTTCTGGGGGAAGACTTAAACCTACCCTACTTCTTACTTCAAAGTTTGAAAAAGATGGCTTCCTGTGTTCAAATAAGGGTTCAATTTTTAGAGACAACTCTATATCATCATGGCTTGGTGAAAATTTTAATTGAACACCATTTAGCCAAAAAAAATGATACATGGGACAATTTCTTGATAAGAAATAATTTTGAAGAGCCAAAAGAACCCTCACCTGAACAACAGCCTACAAGGAGAAGTAGAAAATGGAGAGCTTCAAAAATTGAAATTGACAAAACAGTCCAAGAAAGTAGTGAGGAAATCATCTCAGAGAAGTTGACTCAAATAAAGAGACAACTTAAGAAAGAGAAGGTAATCAGAAAATCTACCACAGAGAGAGGAGAGGGATCTTCTCAGCGAAGAAGAAGCCATAGACTAAAGGGGAAACTAAGGAAAACTCAAATCAAACAAACAAGGGTGATTAATATAGAGGATGAGGAAACATCTATTGAAGAACATGTTGAAGAGGATTTTAATGAAGGAACCCCTGAAATTGACCCTGCTCAGCAAGAAGTTTATGATTATGTTGAAACTTTGGAAAGGAAAGCTTCAGAGAGCAGAGAGAGAACCCCTAGTCCTCCACTGTCCGAAATAGATGTGTTAAGAAGGGATAGGTACGAGCTAGAGATACTTAATAGACACATCAAAAATGAGAATGAAATTTTGAAGGAACAAGTCAAGCTCAAAACCGATATGAACTCAACCTTATCCCTACATATAGACAAAGTGGAAAAGGCTAATGACAAGTTGAAGAAGAGGAACAAGAAGCTAATCAGGGCACTTACCAACCTAAGGTTCAAACTTGTCATCAGAAAACCCAGAAGATCTTTAGCTTCCAGGCAAAGGAGAATGAGAGGATTAGATGTTCTTGCAGAAGCCTCTGAGTTTATAGGATAATTTGCATGAGGACATGGAAGGAGACAGCAGTGGGGGTATGTTGAGCCTCAAAACTGTGCTTCCTTTCATCTTACTTTACCTCATTTTCCTTTGTCCATTGATATCCTAGACCCAATTGATCAATGAATTTAGTTAAAATTACTTTTAGAATGATTTACATGACTCACTTGCTAAGTTTTGTGATTTTTTCCATTGTAAAGCATTTTGACCGGAACTAGCTACAGAATGCAGACATTCCGTAGCTAACCGGCGATTTTGCAGCTGTCTTCACGTTTGGGGATGTTCCAGGTGGCTTCTCAAGAAAAACCGCATATGGGCATATTCCACGTCATGTCTAGATGGTTCATTGCTCACCATGAAGGAAGAAACGAATTCTGTGTATGGTTTTGGTACGTGGGAACACATTTAAGAAGACAGACTTCTATTAGGACTGTCTCAGTCCAGATGTCTTTTTCCTTCTTACTCAACCACTTCAAGAGTCCTAATGTGATTCCGATAAGGAAAGACAATGTTCCTGAAATTGTTGCAAGTCTTGTTATTTACATTTGTTATATAAACACTTGGGAAACTGAGAGCTAGGCTAGATTTTGTTCTAGATTTTGCTTAGATTCTGTGCTACATTTCTGAAGACGCAGATTGCTCTGTTCAAGTTATTCCTCTTTTAATGAAGCAGACAGTGTTGTTTTGAAAGCGTTGATTTGATTTGGAGTTAGATTCCGTCAGGTGGTAGAGGGCCCCTGCCTCTTGCACGGATTTATTTGCGTAATTTAGATAAGTATCCTAGCTGCCTTTACATTTTTTTTGAAGTTGAATTCGTAGTTGTTTTCATTAATTATTATAGTTATAACTCGTTCTAAAAACTCTTCCAAAAGAAGAAGCTCTTCCAAAAGATTATGAAAATGAATGGGAAATGGCTATAGTATTGTAGGATTTAATTGTAATCTCTTTTGTTCACCATCACAGTTATACTTATGCTAAATATTCTTCCACAAGAAGAAACTCTTCCAAGAAATCTTTATAATGTTTTAAGCATGATTGTGATCCGAAACGCTTTATTTGTGTGTTTGCACTAAGTACCATAGCTGTCCTTGCTCTTAAACGCTTGTCCAAAATATCATAATGATGAGTGGGAGATAGCCATGATATCTTAGTTTTTAATTGCTTTCAGTCTTTATGTTTGCATAGCATAAGTTAGGATACTCCGGAGTTTAATTGCACTTAACTCATGTTCAGTTGTTTTGCTTTAAGTTTGATAATGACTTGTAGTTTAACACTGTTTTAGACTAGTGACATCTTAAGTACAGTTTTAGCTTCACTCATTGCATTGGCACTCCACATTCAGTTGTGATTCACTGCATATTAGATTACTTCAGTTGTTAAACTTAACAAAACAGCCTTCATTATTCACAAACCTCTTCTTGTTCTAAAATCCATAATTGATTCATAACCATATGAATAGAAGACAATATCATTTTAAGGCCCGAAGTACTTCTGCAACTTCCTGATCATCTTACAAACAAACATTTCCTCAAAAGACTATTTTAAAGATCTCTAACCTTTTAGTGAAGTGTAGTGTTATCAAACTAAGTGGCAGAATAGAGTTAGGAACTAGCCTTAGAGTAAAAGACCTTATGATGGTATCAATGTTTTACTCCAATTATGCTTCAAAAAATCTCTAATCAAAGAAAAAATGTTGCATCATTATAAGTTAGTTGTTTAACTGTTTAGATAGGAGGATTTGCATACTTAATTGACCATGTCTCAAGCTCTCTCTCAAAACACCTTTGATGAAAGCATTTGAAAAGTTGAATTTATGTTTTGAATCATTTGTTTAAAAGTCATTACCAAGCTTTGTTTCTGCTTAGTCATAGTTTAGATTTGATTCTACTTCAGTGTTTGCAATTGCATTTGTCATTTGTCATCAATCAATTAGATCTCACTCTGTTTTTAATCATTAGCTTCCTTCCATTAGTTTTCTAGTCATTTTTATTGAGAACATAAAATCACCAAAAGACCAAAAACATCACAAAACACTACACACAACGCATTAAGAAACAAGCACCTAGGTACATACAGTACACTTCACTTCAGCAATTTACAAATCCTGGTTGACAATTAAATGAGCTCAGTTTAGGAGACTATATTGAGACCAAACATCGATGTTGCATGAAGATTAAAAAAAAAAACATGGGAAATATTTTAAAATAAAAAATATTTGTAGGGTAATGAAAATGTGTTGACAAAATCCTATCCTGACCTCTCCCCCCTTTTTATCCCTCACCTACTTCTTAACTAATCCATGAACTATCTAAAATAAAAGGAACTTTGAATATCCCAACCTCGATTAGAAACGAAACACTTCATATTTAAGGGGCCAATGATGTATCAATGAAAGATTGTAACCCAAGCCACATTTGTAAAGAAAAAGAAAATAAATGAAGAAAAAGGCACACAAAATGGGTGTTAAAAATAGCCCTCGGAAAGAGGCAACTTTGGTCCCACAATTTCTCCATATTCACATCATAATTCTCAAGGATGTTGGGATTTCATAGTTAACATAACATTTTGACATCATCTAGAAGGTAAACCCCTTGTAATAACATTGATTTATGGGTCGACCTAGGAACAGTTCCTCCCCTTAGGGTATGAACCACCTAATGGGGACTTATGATAACTCTCCCATATCTAAGCATGGTGACTTATTTACAAATCATAAGTTAGGAAGATATTTGAAGATGATGCTTTTGTGAAGTGATTTGAGGCCTTTTACATTAAATATGACTCCCTATGATACTATTATGGCTTATTCACCTACACTATTGATCTCACTTGATTTAGTGAGTTGTGTTTTTTTTTTACTCCAAAGTACAACTATCATTCCTTATTATATGGTATGATGCTTTAACAACACTTCAAAGAGGATGTCCAACTCCACTTGATGACTCAATTGGGCACTTTGGCCTAGGATTCTATCCACCTTTTTAGGAGAGTTGGACTTAGGATGTATTCAACATAGTCAATGACACTCTTCTCTCTCTGTAGGACCTGGAATGATACTCTATGGAGACAGGGAATTTCTTATAAAGTTGATGTACCCAAAATTTGGAAAGATTACCCCATGTTAGCATTACATCTCCTTGATGGGCGTTGCCTTATTTTTTAGGATATTTGATGATGATGACACATGAACCCTCTAAAGGGGATGGTATATTTCCCATATGCCCTAAATCCATGATGTCTACTTCATAGGGCTTGAATTGATGACATGGGATTAAATCAGGATGGTGTTTTGGATGATGGAACCTTACTTGATGATTGGAAACCTTTTACTGAGGAGATGTGACTTTTGTGATGATTTTCACCCCCTTGAGAGATCCATTGCACATTTTTATGAGAGATACACCTTTTTGAGAATGGCATCACCCTTGGAGGCATTTTATCTTACATGTGTGAGTTAAATGAGGATTTTTTTTCATATTTATTCATTGATTTATCTATCTTTGGGGGTCGACTTGTGACCTATCCAACCTGTAATCACATTTAATATTATTTTTAGGGACTTTACTATAATTTTGGACAAAATCAACTTGGTTTCCTTCATATAAATAGAGGGAAGTTGATTTTTCCTTGGATCATTGACACACATACATGAAGATCAATGCGCACTAGTTAGCTTCTTCTCTCTTGGTCACTATGGAGCATTAAATTAGAAAATTTGTCTTGGGGAGGATAATTTTAATGGATGTTTCTCTCCCTTGGATGAAGAATACTAATTCTATGATAATTTTGTGCTAATTTATTGTAAGTATATTATTCCATCTTACACTTATTGATGAATTAAATTTTTAGTGAAAATTTTACTAATTTCTGTTGAATGCTTGTGGCTTTAACATCTCCTTGATAAGATTTGTATCAAGTTTCTCTCAAGGAACCTAAGTGTAGCTTCCTCCAATTTTATATCCAAATAATATATAAGGACACTGATATTTGAGTAATTAAGAATCCTAAGTGTAGCTTTCTCTCTCTCCAAAAATTTGTTTCCATTGATCCCGTTTCATAAATTGTCAACCTTAGACTCCATTAGTCCTTGATTAAAATAGAAAATGACCCATTCATTCATGTTAATCCAAAAAAATAACAAAATAAAACACTATTTTTTAAATGTTTTCTTGGGTAAATTAGGGTCAAATTACAACAAAATATTCATTTTTCAACATTATGTACCTTGGATGGGTGTTATGAGGGGGAGGGATTTTAATTAATACCAATGGAATAGCTGAAATCAAGTTTGCATGGGGCTTGGGAAAGAAGACTAACAATCAGGTTGAAATGTATGGACTTCTCCAAGGATTAAGTCTTTTAAAGGATAAAGGAATAAAATACATCATTATATTAGGAGATTCACTAATGATAATTTTGTATCTTAGCAAAGATAGAAATCCAAAGGATAGTTATATTTCTCAGATTATTCATCAAATCAGAGGTTTGGAAAATATTTTCCTCTTCAAAAATTCCATCACATTCTTGGAGGTTGATTTGGAAGCAAAAAAAAATTTCTCATTGGAAGAAGGCAATCTTGAAATCAATGACCTTATTAGTCTTTGTCCCATTCCCTCATATGGTATTTGGAGTTTGGATCCCTTTTGACCCTGCCCCCTTTTTGAATTATGGATTAGAAATATTGTTCCTCCCCCTCCTCTCTCTCTTTCATTTTCCTCTCCTCTCTTCCTCCTTTTCCTCCCTTTTCTTTCTATCCCCCTCTCCCCCCTCCCCATCTCGCTTTTTATCCCTTTGCCTTTCCCCTCTCCCACAACCTCATCCCTCTCTTCCCTATTCCCCCTCCCCTCTTCCCCTCATCATCCACTTCTCCCTCAAATTTCATCCCCCCTCTTGTATTTTCTATCCTCTCTTCCCTATATCATTTTTTGGGATGTCTTTTCCACGTGCCGATGTCCTTTCTTCCTTCAATTTTCATGAAGGCTCACATCTATGGTTTTTAATGGCTCCCTTCAAGAATTCCTTGACATAGAATCGACTGAAATTTGCTCACACCTAGATGGTTTTTTCATTCCCTCACATGCTTTCAATTATGATTATCATATGCCAAATTCTAGGAATCACCCTCAACTCAGAATTATGATTAATTCCCTTGGTGGCCACACATGTGACATTAATGGAAATATGATGATATTCGTGTGGGAAGGAGTAGATATGGTGTTAGTTTGGTTTCAATGCTAGGCTAGGATTCGTTCATGAACACGTTGGTTCTATGCATTTTCTCTCCTCACCAGTGGATGGAGAATTGGTTCACTGATCTGTCTTTGAATTCAATTGTGGCATCCAATCAAGCCTTCTCCAAGTAGCTCTACGAAGAGATTCTTTTAAGGGCCCCATATCTATATCTAGAAACTGTGAAAATGTGGGTTTGAAACTTCAGTTCATGGGTAATATGCCGTAAGGGACTCTCTAGCTCATAGTGCTCCATGGAAGATCTTGGTCTTTATGATCCAATTGGCACCAGACAGGCATACGTTTCTTGGTTAGAAGGTAACTATGAGTTCCCTATGTTAAGTTTATAAATTTCCAATAGTTATATTTGGGAGGGAAATTCCTCTATAATTGGCTCCCTATTTGTATTCATGAGTTGTAAGTCGAGATATATTCCTTATGCCACCCCGTCGGAGTCTTTGGTTTAGAGAAAGTTAGTGTTTTTCGAGTCCACAATTTATTTGTGGCATTGCCTTTGTATCGAGAGTTTGGAAAGTGGTTCTCCTATTCAACCTGGAGTCTCTCATTGTTGGGGAACTATCATTAGTAGTATGGAATTGGAATCTTAGTTCCTTCCACCTACTCTGGTCTGTCACTTGTTGCATTTTGTTGATTTGGGTTAACCGGGTTCGTCCATGAAAAGATTCCATTATGGTTAATGTTTCACCATGAACTCCTACACTAATTTTGATTCTTCGTCTGAGGAATACCCTTTATCTATTTTTTATCTACCCATGAATCCCTTCATAGGGTTGATGATGATTTAAAAGTTAAATGTTTCCAAAATGTACCATGCACAGGTTGAACAAGCAGACCGTATCTTGGCTCTCCAACAAAAAATTTTAAGGTTGGAAGATGAGGTCGACGTGCTCAGGGTGATAATCTTAGACCCAAATATTAACAAATACCCATCCATTATGCAGGAAAAACCTTTATATCATGTAGGTAAGCCAATCATATACCTCGACAAACCAACATCAAAATTTGATTGATATTCATGCAAGGGGATTTTGGGCTTTTTGTTTAGATAATTTTGTCTGAAATTTTCTCCATGTAATAAATTACTATAAGGTTTCTGATAAGAGTATTGGTGATATAAAGGGTTAATAAATAGTAGGCATCTGACACAATTTTGAATTTGAAGCGATGTATTCCCCGGGTATTTACTGTGACCACATGTAGAGAAACGCCAAAATATTATTTTACATGCATTTTTCAACCATTATTCATGCTTGGTGTCTGGGGTTTTCATTGATATTTATGAGTTTTATCCATTGAAAATTATTGTAATTTATTTCCTTGTTCACTCATTTAATAACCCTCATTTCTCACTTGTATATTCTAAATTTTGCGGCTTCTTTTTTTTATGTGGTTTATAGTCCAAGGAAATCGATGACTCGCTACGTACACAGAATATTGTTATAGGAAGGTCCACCCAAAGGGATCACTTCTTGTTGGCTCAAAAACAGAACATGACCATGAAAGTGTCAAAATAATTTGAATCTGTGATATCTCAATCACAAAGGTACTGAACTTCAGGGATTGACCAATTGAGCAACCCTCAGGGGTGCCTCGAGGCTAATTTTGGGGCTATTTTATTATTGTCATTATAAACATTTTCAGGATCAAATTGTGTTAATTACAACCCTAGTTTAAAATAGTAAAGTGTAATTTCTAAATTTCATGTGTTTGGGAACCTATTTGAGCCTCTTTTGGACTTACTAATCCCTCTAGATTTAGCCATAAGTTTCTTGAACTTTCTATCTTGGCATCATACCTTAAATCACCTAAAACCCAATATTTGAATATTTATCCTTGGGTGAATTTTGTGGTAGAACCTTTAGGGGGTATTTAGCCAAAATTACTTGGGTTACTCAATCCCTAATATCTACTAGGGGAGACTCCCTTTTGGGGATTATATCCATCCATAAAATAACAAGGTAATAATTTCTCAGGTGTTAGTGTTGACTAATCCCATTGTTTCTCTGAAGCTAGATTGCTTAGTGAGGCTTCACACTAAAGTTACATATTTTGTGGTAACAATGGCGATTTTTTTTTCAAACATTTATCAATGGATCAGGGTCTTCTTTCTTTAGATAAAATCAAGGGCTTCTTCGAGGATTCCATTTGTCCCCTTATCTTTTTTTTTACTAATAGTTGATTTTCTCCATAAACCTTATTGGTGAAGCTAAGAGGGTCAATAAGTTTCAAGGGGTATTAATCAATCGAGCTGAAAGGATTACTCATATATTATTTGTGGATGATGTGTTGATCTTTTGTCTTTGCATAGAGTCAAAAAGTTGGGTCTTGAAGGAAATACTGGAGGATTTTTGTGATGGTGCATGCATGATGTTAACAACACAAAATATAAAATGTATTTTCTAGAAGCGAATGAAGGAAAAACACAAAGAATTTAGGGGATGTTTAATTTCTCAATAGCTAATATGCAAGATTAAGTATTTGGGGTTTATGAAAAAACCTAATAATTACAATCTTTTTGATTGGAAATGGATCTTCTTATGGATTGATAAAAAAATCAATTTTTGGTGCAATCATTGGTTGTCCCATGATGGTAGACTAGTATTGATAAAATCTATGCTTAAGTCTATTCCTATTTATTGGAACATGTTGGATATTATTCCAAAATGTGTCCATAATAACGCTAAGAAAGTATGTTTCAATTAATTATGGAAAGGTCAAGTTGAGTACTTTTCTCTCACTCAGAAAATTCAAAATCCATTTGAAAACTTGTGTCTGATAAGGGATGGGGTTTAAAAGATGTTTGGATTTTCAAGAAGGCCCTGGAAGATTTTTTTTAAGGAAAGTGTCTTTGGCATAAAATATCGATAAGAAAATACATGGCCTCTAACTTTATACTATATTGGATAGGGAATAAAAGGAAAAGTACTCAAAACATTTCCAATCCATGGAGGGGTCTCTTTTCTTGCCTTTACATTCATTGGATCCTTCCTGGCTTGTAAGGTTGGATAAGGAATTCGATGCATATTGGAGGGTACACTATTATGGGGTGTAATGTTGATGTATTTTTAATTGATGATTTAGTGACCCAATTTCAATTTATACGATGACATACCTTGAATAAAATTAACGATGTTATCAATATGATTATTTTGGATTAGGGTTTGCTATTTGTTGTTGACCTTGCTTTGGATGAGAGATGGAATAATAATTAGTCACTTTTCAAAATTGAATTAAGAAATGATCATATCCATCTATTTGAGTGAGAGGATGAGATAGTTTGTGCTACAATAATTCCAGGGACCAATATTAAACCAAGCTTGGATATTAGGTACAAGAGGATGTCAGTTGAGTTCAGCTTGGGTGGTTGGACGAAATCATTGTAATCCTCCCCACCTAGGTTCAAGTCTCATAAGTTGACATGTTTAAGTTATTAAATAAAGTAGTTATTAGGCACTCTTAACTGAGTATACACTGTGGGCTGGCTAGGTACCAAAGGCCTTTCTCTTGCATTTGACCTGAGAGGGAGGTTGGTTTCTTTCCTCAAGCAATTCCTAATGCAAAAAAAAAATTACCTTGGAAAAATTAGGCATAATATAAGATGGGAAAATTTCTAATTTACCATTATCCCCAAAATTATAGAAGATCAAGTGACCTCTAAAGAGACTCTTCTTCTTCTAGTTGGTGTTAAATGTGAAGG
>CM076577.1:1314240721-1314316624 GCA_034641835.2 Pinus albicaulis
AATATGGTGATTCGGAATTGATGGTAATGTTTTGTCATATTTTTAAATATAGAGATGAATTTAGCTGTATACAAAATGGTCATTTATATTGTATAGGTTTAAGTATTCAAAATTACGATTTTTCAATCTTTTATTTAATTTTCTATAACATTATTAAACATATCTGGTTTAAAACAAACCAAGTCGGACCAGTACAAAGCCATAGTCTATAATGGAGAAGAAAACTTTTTGGGCGTTCCATCAAAATTACGTAGTTCCAAAAAGTAAAAGAATTGTAATTTAGTTGTAAAATCAGTAGCGAGGTAATTATTAATACTGAAAAATCACTTTACTAAATTTATTTTAAATTATTTTATTAGATTTATTTTTTTATAAATAAATTTTCACTCCTGTCAAATTTCAAATGTTTATGTTTTTAGTTTTTATATCTTTTTCTTAAATCGTAGGAAAACAAACTCTTAATCTGAACAATTTTAAAAACATACTTCAGACAACACCTACCATTAAGAGTCCATAATTTTAATTAAAATAGAGCAAATTAGCCCAATACAAAAATCCAACAAACATTAATTCCTTCATCATTAGTGGATTTCAATATCACTTTCCAAATTCAAGATCGACGGCTGCAGCAGGACCGGCGAGCCTTATTTCCACTGCTATTGACCCATTAATGCCCCTCTACATTTGCGGATCATCATACATAGGGATGGGCATGGGGCAAGCTACCTCCGCCTTCACCACCTGGCACGCCACCACCAGACCGTACGCCGGCCAGCTAGCAGGAGTCTCAGACTTCGAAGGAGGCATGAGGTTTGAAATTTGAAATTGAATCCATAGATATAACTCCCGCCAACGACCGCCAACGATGCTTTGCTAAGCTCAAAGCTCGACCATTTAACGATACCCGCAACTTAACTGCTTATTCTCTCCGCAAATATAGATATGCTCAAGGCTGGAACTTTCCAAGGCATGGTCGAAGGCATGGTGAGCCTGCGGGACAATCCGCGGAATGATTGCCCTGGTATTTGTTTGCTCAAATCTTTTTTTTTTCTTATTTTGGTTATGATTCAAACATGGGTTGATTGCATGATTTAATTTTGCAGAGGTGTCGCTGGATGTGTAGTAGGCAACTGCAACAAAGTTGACCTCAGGTGATGGGAAACCGAGTGAGTTTTAGCGAGAGATAGTTCAATTGGCTCCAGTTTGGAATGCATATCATTTGGTCAGTAATTTATTTTTGGAGACCGGAAATGTTTGGGAAGTCTGTAAAGGTGAAGCGAAGCAAATAGCGTAGTATGCGGAGAAGAGACGCCATAAACCTCTCGCCATCAGATTCTGTGATATGAAACCTTGGCTCACATCCAAAAACCATTTCTTAATAATATAGTGTTGCATTAACCATGTATTGGTGTTGATTTCTAAAACCCTCGATAAAATTTCTTCTCCTATTTTTAATATGATTTTGTTAAACTCTGCGTTTTTAATATGATTGAGGAAAAATACTATTTTGTTAAACTCTGAGGTTTTAATGTTTTTAATATGACTAAAGAGTGATTTCACAAGTTTACAAACGTAACATCAAAATTTAGGTAATAAAATCTATGGGATCTATTATTAGATTGGAACAATTTTTTGGTTTGGAGTTTTAATTTAACCATTTGGATTATTTGATTAAATAGTTAAATGAGTTAATTTAATAAAGAAAATTATTATTTTTAAATAAAATTTAATTTTTCATGTTTTTTTAGTAGCATTAAGAGTGATTTCAAAGGCTCACAAACATAACATGAAAAAATATGTTAATTATTTCTAGCGTGGCATATATTTTTTTGTTTTGGAGTTTTTTAGTGATTTTAATTATTAGTGGATATAGTTGGTATTATATTTTTTACTAAAAATAATTCAAGTTTTGAACATCGACTATTATTTTCATGTTTTATTTGAAAGGAGTTATTTATTATTTTGATGTAATATTATGTAAGGAGTTACTTATTATTTTGATGTTATATTATGTAAGGAGGTACTTTTAGGTTGTATTTAAAAAATAAATTGGTTACATGTATTTATAATACAAATAAATTGTGAAATTCAAATAAAATTAAGGAAAAAATAAATTTGTATTGAAAATTTTGTTTACATATATATATATATATATATGAATTTTGTTGATGTTCAATTAATACGACATTTAAAGTTGAAGGGGTTTGATATAGTGAGTAATGAAATATATTCATATTTGGCTGAAAGATTATCTGCTTAAAATTCTAGATCTAGTTAACTATTTAAAAGAACAAGGTCCTTCATGTATTCTGTTAACAATCAAGCTTATTATCCAAGATCACATATTTCGAGTTTTCCAGAAGGCATCCTCATTTAAGTAGAGATTTCCATTATGCCCCCAGGAACTAGTCTCTCCTACCCATTTTCTTTTCCTTTTCTAGTACTTTCTCCATTAGGATTTCCCCAATTCTCCCTTACTATTGCAACTTTGTAAGAGGGGATTTCTACCCTCTTAGCGGGCCCATTAATTGGTATCCTCAGAAATAGTTGTGTCAACTAATAACTAGTGTGTTTGTTGAGTGAGATCCTACTACAATAACTTAGTGGTAGCTAAATGTTTCAGATCTTTGTAATACCTAACATTAATGTCATCCAAATATATATTTTCTTCATCTAATTAAATGATATCATGCTAACTTAATAAAAGTCATTATTAATTATACTTTTCTCTTATTACCTATAATTAAAGTAGTTTAATTTACAAAGAAAAAATGAAATGGATTATACTTTTAAACATGGTAATAAAATAATTATGAAATTCTACCAATATAATATTAGATAATTAGTTATTAATTATTTTATTCTATTTCAATATAAATCATTCTTATCTCTTATCACATGCAATTAAATTATTTTAAACATAAAGCAAGGATAAAATGATGTATGTTTTTTTTTAAAAGTAATGAAGCAATGGTGAAATTCTACAAACCTAGTGAGTAAAATTGATAATTAATTATATATTTTTAAATCTATTAATAAATAATTATCTACATTTTTAAAACATAAGTTATTATTTTTAATTAATTAAAATCTTATTATATTATTCTATGATTATGATAATGAAATTGGTTAAAAATTTAAAATGTATTTAAATGTCTTCAAATTATATATACTTAATACATCTATGAAATATCAGAATCTTTTATTTTATTGAAAATGCGTGCTTTTTTATAATGTGTTTACAAAGTCACATTAAAAGGTTTTGAAGATGAAGAATTTATTAGATTTATTTTGCGATGTGTGTAAATATATATTTTTTATATGAAGAATTTATTAGATTTATTTTGTGATGTGTAAATATATTTTTTTATATTATTGTATATAAATTGGTTAAAATTAAATAAATATGATTAATATTTTGATTTAAATTAAAATTTCATGATCATATATATAGACTTGGTTTTATATTTAAAAAATTGAAATGAATTGAATATTAATATATAAATGAAATATATATTAATAATTAATTTTATTAATATACATAATAATTTATTAAAAATAATTAATTATTAATAATAAGTTAAGAATTATAATATAAATATAAATAATTAATTATTATTTAAATAATAATAATAATAATAGTGGGAGTTTAGGGGCGCTTTGCAACCTCTGTGCTAGGGTTTCTAGCCTTCTTGCAACGGCGCCGCCCTTCTGCAAAAAAACTCTGCTACCATCTCCTTCGCAAGCCCCTCTTCTCTCCATTGCATCTGTTGATTCACCTTTAATGGATTTGTCACAGGGGGGGCTCACAAAGCCTCCCCAAATGTCAACACTGCTGCAAATCAAAAGCCTCTTTCTGACACAACACAACCCTCCTCTGGTAATGCACAGTTCTCTGTCACGGGCAAAGAACCGCAGGACAATGCCGCACACCACCAATCTCCTGGGAAAGCGCCGGAAGGGCAAACAGACAAGAATGTGGATCCATCGAACGCCACGATTGGACCCAAAGAAACCTCTGCCACCTGCAGGCCGATATCTGCAGAGCGTCCCAAGATTGAGCTCCCAAGAAATCGCATCAATGCCCAGATCCAGTACATGAGAGATCACACGCTGATCAGAAAATCTGTGGGTTTTTGGCCCACCAAAAAATCCCTACATGGTTGGATCAGGTCTAAATGGAAGCTGAAGGGTCAGTTTACACTCCAACTCGGACCTAAAGGGTTTTTTACAGCCATTTTAAACTACCTTGAGGACAGGAACCGTGTCATGGACGAGGGTCCCTACTTTTTTAACTCCTCAGGCCTCTACTTGCGAGACTGGATTGAGCGATTCAACTCGGAAAAAGAGGATTTTAACTGGGCACCAGTCTAGATTAGGCTTTACTCTCTTCCTCTAGAGTATTGGGATGAAGAATCCTTAAGATACATTGGCAATGGCCTAGGCGAATTCATAAAGATAGTAGAGGAAACCAAGCTCAGGCGATATACCTCTTACGCTTGAATCTGCATCTTCATGCATCTCGCACAAGCCCTTCCAGATTCGGTAAGTCTCTACCACGATGACTATGAATGGGTGCAGTCTATTGATTATGAACATGTGCCTTTCAGGTGCTGAAAATGCCATGCTCATGGCCACCTCTTCCATGATTTTCCTCTCAATTTGCCTCCCAACAAGCCCTCTGATGCTTCTTCCACCCTTGATGCAGAGGGTTTTACTAAAGTCCAGAATCAGAGGCGTCATAATAAGAAATCCCCCCCTTTGAATCCCAAATCCTCCTCTCAAGCTCCGGATTTCCCTTCCACTAGCAATAACTTCGAAATCCTTGCTAATCACGCTCTGCCTACCTCTGAAACCCCTCAATCGGTCCCCAACCTCCAATCCCTGTTAACCTCAGAGCCTATTCCGGACCCTTCCATCCCCTCTAACCGCTCCAATATTTCTCTTGATGCTTTCCTCTTACCTCCCAAGTCTTCCTCTACTTCGGAGCCTGACACTGGGCCTTCCAATAACATGGAGGTCGAAAATTTTGGGGTGAATGCAAGCTAGGTTAGTTTAATGGACGAAGAATCTGAAGAGGTTGATATTGGTGAATTGGACATTTTCACTCTGGAGCAGGCATGCAAGAAGAAGGATTTTGATCAGATCTCTGAGAAACACATCGAGAACCTGGCCGTGGCCCTCACTCAGGCTCAACAGAATCATAAATCCCTGGGAATCCAGTTGGGAAGCCCATGGGATGGAAAGAAGCTCTTCAAAGATTCCAAAAAAAGAGGAAGGAAAACTGATCTACAAAGGACTATCCTCATTGGGGAGATACTTATGGAATCTGGTAGGTATCCCAAACTTACCAAGTTATTTCAACCCCTTGAAGGCATTTCTCAATGAAACTCAGCTCTTGGAATATTAGGGGATTAAACAGCCCCACAAAATTTCGTATGCTCAAGAACTTGATACAGTTGGAAAGACCTCAAGTCTTTTTTCTGCAATAAACTAAGTGCACGAGTACCACCCTAGGTCCCATTCTCTCAAGGGTCTGGTTGGGTTTCCATTCCATTGCGGTTGACGCCTCAGGAGCCTTAGGAGGACTCGCCATCACCTGGGATCCATAGGCTGTCTCAATAAGTGATGCCCATGCAGCTCACAACTTGGTCCAAGCTACTTTCCACATTCTTGGAACTAACCTGCATGGACATCTTTCCAATGTTTATTTCCCTCAGGATGTTGCTAGGAAAATAGCTCTGCCAAACACGATAGCACTGCTCAACTCCAACATAACTCATCCCCTCTGGATCATGGGTGGAGATTTTAACATGATCACTAACTTGGACGAGAAAAGAGGTGGCCACGCAAGACTTGAGGTGGAAAATGCCCACTTCAAAGGCTTCATACAACAGAATTGGCTGATAGATCTTCCCTTTGCAAATGTCACTCATACCTGGAACAATAAGCGATCTGGCTCACAACAGATCGCCTCTAAATTAGATCGTTTCCTCCTATCATACAGTGCTATTCACATTGGGGGAGATTTCTAGACCTCAATCTTGCCTTTTTCAGGTTCTGATCATTGGCCCATCTCTCTCCAATGGTCCAGACTAGGGGACGCCACCAAAATACCTTTTCGCTTCGAAGCTTTCTGGCTCACTCACCCAGGCTTCAAGGAAATGGTCCACTCTGCTTGGGAGGCCTTCATCCCACCTCCAGGCTCCAAGATGTTCCAATTTCAGCAGCATCTCAAGGATCTTAAGGCTCACATCAAATGATGGAATCACTCCACATTCGGCAACATCTTTCACCAACAAAAGATTCTTGAAAAGGAAATGGCAGATCTCCATCTTCATATCATTCAAGAGGGCTGGAATGAGATATTGGCCTCGAAAGAGCAAAGCCTACTAAAATAGTTGGAGGAAAGAAGGCAGCAAGAAGAGATATTCTGGAGGAAAGAGTCCAGAATTAGATGGCTAAAAGAGGGAGAACGGAACACCAAGTTCTTTCATCGTTCCACCATCCAACACAGGATGTACAATAATATTAGCTTTCTCCATAACCAGAGAGGAGAAAGACTGGAAGAACATCAGGCCATAGAAGCGGAACTTGTTGCTCACTTCAAATCGGTGCTGCAGGAAGATCAAATTGACAGGCAACCGGTTATTAACAAAGTTCTGCAACACATTCCAAAACTCATCAAGGATGAGCATAATCAACTCTTACTCCGTCCGGTCACGCTCTTAGAAGTGGAACAGGCCGTGGCCCAAAACAAATAAGGCAAGGCTCTAGGACCAGATGGCTTCACCTCTAATTTCTTTCACCACTTTTGGGACCTGATAAAAAATGATGTTTGGCATTTAGTTGAGGAATCCAGAACTATGCACTGGCTTCTTCCATCACTCAATGCTATCTTCATAACTCTTATCCCTAAGGAAGACCAAGCTGTGACTCCTGAAAAATTCAGACCTATTGCACTCTGTAATGTCATCTACAAAATCATCTCTAAGGTCATCGCCAACAGGGTCAAGCCGCTGCTTCCTCTGCTCATCTCACCCTAGCAAACAGGGTATGTGGAGGGCCGCCAAATCCTAGATGGTATAATTCTCACTCATGAGGTCATTCACTCGCTGAAACAAACCAAAAATCCAGGTATGCTCTTGAAGATTGACTTATCTAAAGCCTTTGACAAACTTAGCTGGAACTACATACATCAGATGCTAGCATCTTACGGTTTCAGTCCTCCTTGGATCAGATGGGTCATGAGTTTAATCTCTTCCTCCTTTTCCATTCTTTTCAATGGTATTCCCTCTCATCCCTTCACTCCCTCTTGTGGTATTCGCCAAGGTGACCCTCTGTCTCCCTTTCTCTTTGTTCTTATGGCTGAGGGATTAGGTCATTATATCAATCATGCTCTCCACTTACAGCGACTCCGAGGTATCTCAGTTCATGGGGCCTCTGCCATCACTTACCAGCAATTCGTGGACGACAATATGCTCTTTGGACACCCTTCTGCTCAAGAAGCCTCCTCTTTCAAAGCCATCCTTGATACGTTTGCTGAAGCCTCGGGTACGTCGGTCAATGCCTCCAAATCGCAAATATTTTTCTTCAACACTGCTCTCCCTATCCAAAACCGCATTGCTAGAATCCTTGGATTCACCATAGCTAAGTTGCCTGCCAAATACCTTCGGGCCCCCCTGATTGATTCTGCCCTCAAGCACTCTTCCTAGCAAAACCTTCTTGACAAGCTCGGGGCCAGATTATCCTCCTAGACTTTTCGTTATCTCAACCTTCCAAGTAGACTTACTCTGGTCAAGTCAGTCTTACAGTCCATGCCCCTATACCTCTTCTCTGTGTTAGCCGCCCCTAAATGGGTTCTCAAGAAAATCAAATCCCTTCAGTGCAACTTCCTCTGGGGAGCCTCTAATCAAAACAGAAAATGGGCTCTAGTGAAATGGACGACTATCTGCAGGCCAAAGAATGCAGGTGTCTTAGGACTTCGCGATCCTCAACACAACAATGCCATAATGGGAGCCAAAATCTGGTTGCAATGGTTAACATCGCTTCATAGCCCTTGGGCAAGGCTATGGAATGCCAAATACGCCAACCACAGACCCACCACAGAGCTCATCTGACTGATAGTAGAAGAAGCAGGCTCACAGATCTGGAACGCTGCCAAACAACATCGCCTCCTAATCCAAGAGCACAACTTCTGGGAGATTTGTGACGGATGCACAGCCCGTTTCTGGATGGACTCTTGGCAGCAACGATCCAAATTGCTTACTACCATTAGGATGTAACTTTAGCCAGATATGATCACCCCTCTTGAAGGTACGGTTCATCATTTTTGGGAGGAGAACCATACTCAAGGTTACAGACAATGGAAATCGGCGGCCTGCTACTTGAACCAGCAGCAGGAACAGGCTCACTCAGCTCTGGATGTGAAATTAATCGGCAAGAAAATTAGATACTCATAGAAGCAAGACATCCTTTGATGGGGTCACACCTCAAAAGGCAAATTCACCACTCAGGAGGCCTATACTCTAATAACCCAGAATCAAGAACCCATTGACCCCATCTGGAAGGATCTTTGGTCTCCGTATCTGTGGCCAAAGGTCTCCACGTTCATGTGGCTTCTCTATCATAAGAAAGTCCTTACCTGGGACAATATAATTAAGAGGGGTTTTACAGGGCCTTCTAGATGCTCCAATTGCAACAGCCAGGAGGAAACCATCCAGCATCTCATGACTATCTGCCCTCTGGCCACCTTCATTTGGAAAAATCTAAGCTTCAGGTGTAGAAGGGAAGGCAGAAGCTCGGGGGATTTGAATTCTATCATCCGCAACCGCCCCCTACAGATGTGCTCTCCTTAACTCTCTTTGGAAGCTCATTCCCGAGCTCACCTTCTGGACTAACTGGAAAGAACAAAATAAGAGGATCTTCAAGAATCAATGCACCCCACAAGAAATTCTCTGGAGCAAGCTCTGCAGCAACCTAAAGGAAACCCTAGCACTTTAGCAATGGCATCAGGACGACTTCCTAACACTGCCCATTGAAAAAAAAATATGGGATAGTTGGCAATTTAAGCTCAACCTTGATCCTTTTCCAGCTCACATTCGTGGGCCTCAGTAGGATATTCACGACAACTGGGTCCCTCCCCCAGTTGGCTTCCTGAAGCTCAACTTTGACGGAGCCTCCAAGGGCAATCCAGGGGAAGCAGGGTTTGGGGGAATCTTTCGAGAGCACAGAGGTCATCCTACACTCATTTACTACGGATCTATAGGATGGGACACCAATAATTCAGCGGAGTTGGAGGGATTATGGCAGGGAATGCAGCTAGCTCAGCAACACAATTTCTTCCCCATTAAAATTGAAGGAGACTTGCAAATTCTTATCAATATGGTCCATAAGCTTCTCATGGGCACCCCTCCCTCACGAGTTGCAGATAGCTGGAGACTTATGGCCAGATTAGAGCTCATAGCCGATTGGATGCAAGGGCATAGAGCCATCTGCCTCAAGCATGTAAGAAGGACAGGCAACAAGGTGGCTGACCTTCTGGCAAACAAAGGCATTATGAGTGCCCAAAATCTAACAGCAGGGCCCCTCTCCAGCATCAATGATAGTAAACTCCTTCAGGATTACACTTAGTTGGTGCACCAGGACAGCAACACCCTGGATGCGGGTGGCAACAGTTGATGCGACTGCAGTTTGAGCATCCTCCAGGACATTGGCTTGCAGGATGGTGGTAGCGTAGCTAATGTGGACGCAGTTCAAAGATGCCATGTTCCTGACGACGATGATGGATACTGGTGTAGGATTGAAGAAGAACCGCCCTCGGAGGATTATCGTCTCTAGTGCAATTAACTTTGCCCAAGTAACTATGTTCAGTCTTTCTGTCATTTTTTCTATTTTTGGTTGTAACAAGTTCTGGTATGCCATAGCTGGTTTCCTCCATCGAGGCAGCTTACAAATGTTGCTTGGGCTGGTTTCCCCTTGTGGGCGGCTCAATTTTTGTTATCTTGCTGAATGTGTGTCGCCTCTAAAGGCCATGAACTAGTTGTACTATATGTTTCGTTAATAGATTTAAAGTTACTTAGAAAAAAAAATAATAATAATAATAGTGTAGAATATAAGGTGAAAAGGTGTTTTGTTAAGATATTTTATGGTAAAAAAAGTCATTGGTTTGAAACTCTATAGGAAAAATCTGAGCCATGCTCAGGTTAGGTGTGATCCCAAGTGTTTTTGACAACTTAGATGCCCTTAGGTAAAAAAAAAAAAATAGATGTTTTGGTTTTCAAAATTTTAATTTAATTGTCAATCATTATTAGGTGGATGGTAGAGATTTAAGCTCCATGAAATATTTTAGAATAGTGAGTTGTATATGCAAATTAAATGTATTCTCTAACTATAATTTATATGTTTTTGGTCACTATCTTAGGAAATAATTTGTTGTCAAATCTTCAATTTGTATTGTTTAAAATGAGTTTTTGACTACATATATGAAGTTAGCATCCTTAGAAACTCTTGGGTCACTTGGATTGTGGGGCATTCAAATCCTTGATTCCAATAATCCTTCTCAGATTATTGGAAAATTCAACTAGCAAATATGCCCCAAAAAGCTTCAAAGCTTATAATAGATGGACAACTAGCAAATTAAAGGTTGAGGTTTATCTCCAAAGTAGTTATGCCCTTTTTTCTTTTTAATTAAATTGGTTAATTAAAAAAAATGTCATATGAATAAGTAACATATGAAGTGAGTTATAACTTTTTTGGCATGTGATAATGATAATATAGGGTATTTGCCCATGACATTGTAATAATTTCCATGTTAAAATGAGAGTAAATCTCCATGATTAAGATTCTTATTAAATATAAAGGTCTAACTTATATTATAATAATAATAATAAAGTTATAATTTAATTAGCTTTTATGATTTTCTTTTTAAATTTTAGCAATGTAAAATGTATCATGTAGTAAGGTAAGGAATTTGATGTTTATTACGATAATTAACATTTACTAGACATTTAATTTATATATTTGTGTTAATTAATTAAATATAATGCTTATTAGAAATATGAATCCTATTTTTTTTTATAAGATACTTTAACTATACATACCATTTGATAAGATACTTTAACAATATATACCATTTGATTTTTTTATAAGATACTTTAATCATACATACCATTTGATGCATTTTAATTTTTTTTGTGTGTATTACCAATGAGAAACAACCTTCTTTTTTCTATACACCATTAATATCAATATACAAAGTTGTATGGTGTTTATTCTTTTGCCTCAATTTATATATAAAAAATATAAATTTTAAAGTTGCATACTATCTATTTTTTTAATATAATTCAAGCAATAGACATTTTGATACAAAGACACAAATGGAATGCTTACAATGCAAACACAAAAATGAAAAGTTATAAAGGGCCATACAAATTACACAAATGTAATGTTACAAAATATATACAATGCATTCACCAACAAGAGATAATGCAGATTAGGGTGATGCAAATTACACAAATGTAATGTTACAAAATGTATACAATGCATTAATAAACATGTGATAATTTACACAAGGGTGATGTGATTTGCAATGCAATAGGAATTATAGAAATGTTTTTGTGATGCAAAAAGAAATGTGGATGATACAAATTATGATGCAAAGTAATCTTATGAGGCTAAAACATAACACATGTTATATTATTGAGAATATTTGCAATTGGAATTACAGAAATGTTTTTGTGATGCAAAAAGAAATGTGGGTGATACAAATTATGATACAAAGTAATTTTATGAGCCTAAAACATAACACATCTTATATTATTGGGGATATTTATAATACTGAAAACACAATAATTTTATTAAATTAAAATTGATAAATTTAATTTTATTGGTGATATTTGTGACATTAATTATAATCCTAACAATTACAAATTACAATGCATTTAAATATATTTAATTTGTATTATGGGAAAAAAAAGAAATATTTGCAATACACATTAAATAAATATAAATTAATTGTAAAAATATTTTTACTATTAAGATATGTCAACAACAAATGTATTTTAACAATATGAACAAATATTACATAATATAACATCACATAATTATTAATATTCAAAGCATATTTCTTAACTTTTAATAAGAAATATAATTACCAACTTTATATATATATATATATATATATATATATATATATATATGAAATTATTTGATATAAATTATATGAATCTAGAATTATTATACCAAAAACAAATAAACTTTAAATCAAAAAATATATGCTACACTCGTAATAATTAGCATAAATTTTCATGTTATGTTTATGAGCTTTTGAAATCACTCTTCAATACTATTAAAAAACATAAAAAAAAATTAAATTTTATTTAAAAATAATAATTTTATTTATTAAACTAATCCATTCAGCCATTTAGATAATCAAATAATCGAAATGGTTGAATTAAAACTCCAGACCAAAAAAATGTTCTAAATCAATAATGGATCCCATATATTTTATTGCCTAAATTTTGATGTTAGGTTTGTAAACTTGTGAAATCACTCTTTAGTCATATTAAAAACATTAAAACCTCAGAGTTTAACAAATTCGTATTTTTCCTCAGTCATATTAAAAACACAGAATTTAACAAAATCATATTAAAATCACTTTTTAATACTATTAAAAAAACATAAAAAAATTAAATTTTATTTAAAAATAATAATTTTCTTTATTAAACTAACCTATTCAGCCATTTAGATAATCATATAAGCAAAATGGTTAAATTAGAACTCCAGACCAAAAAATTGTTCTAAATCAGTAATGGATCCCATAGATTTTATTGCATAAATTTTGATGTTACGTTTGTAAATTTGTGAAATCACTCTTTAGTCATATTAAAAACATTAAAAACAGAGATTAACAAAAAAATTAATTTTCCTCGGTCGTATTAAAAACGCAGAGAAACAAAATCATATTAAAGAAGGCTATACATCTGAGCAGAAGAAATTTTTTGACGGGCTTCTGAAATCAACACCAATATATGGTTAAGGAAACACTACATCATTAAGGAATGATTTTTGGATTTGAGAGAAGGTTTCTTAATAATGTACTGTTAAGAACGTCATATGAAAAACGCAGAGTTTAACAAAATCATATTAAAAATAGGAGAAGAAATTTTATCGAGGGTTTTAGAAATCAACACCAATACATGGTTAATGCAACACTATATTATTAAGAAATGGTTTTTGGATGTGAGCCAAGGTTTCATATCGCAGAATCTGATGGCGAGAGGTTTATGGCATCTTTTCTCCGCATACTACACTATTTGCTTCGCTTCACCTTCACAGACCTCCCAAACATTTCCGGTCTCGAAAAATAAATTACTGACCAAATGATATGCATTTGAAACTGGAGCCAATTGAACTATCTCTCGCTAAAACTCACTCGGTTTCCCATCACCTGAGGTCAACTTTGTTGCAGTTGCCTGCTACACATCTAGCCACACCTCTGCAAAATTAAATCATGCAATGAACCAATGTTTGAATCAGAACCAAAATAAGAAAAAAAAAAGATTTGGGCGAACAAATACCAGGGCAATCATTCCGCGGACTGTCCCGCAGGCTCAACATGCCTTCGATCATGCCTTGGAAAGTTCCAACCTTGAGCATATCTATATTCGCGGAGAGAATAAGCAGTTAAGTTGCAGGAATCATTAAATGGTCGAGCTTTGAGCTTAGCAAAGCATCGTTGGCGGTCGTTGGCGGGAGTTATATCTATGGATTCAATTTCAAATTTCAAACCTCATGCCTCCTTGAAGTCTGAGCCTCCTGCTAGTTGGCCGGCGTACGGTCTGGTGGTGGCGTGGTGAAGGCGGTGAATGGCGGAGGTAGCTTGCCCCATGCCCATGTCCATGTATGATGATCTGCAGATGTAGAGTGTACTTCACCCTGACCATGCATACACAGATGTTACTCTTGAGGGGCATTAATGGGTCAATAGCAGTGGAAATAAGGCTCGTCTCTTCGTATCAAGTCACAAGTATGCAATGAATTCCACATGATGTGGAAAATAATAGAATATTTATATCACGCGACCGCATGAAGGATCTGATCTCTTTTATTTTGTCTCAATAGAATCGCCCGACAGCACAAAGAATTGCATTTCTGGTGTTTTTCATATTCAGTGTCCAGATTTGCTCATCCACCGCTGTAACCGGTGGAACCTTGTTTTTCACCGAATTGAGATAATAATTTTAGATTAATTAGTGCAATCATGGTTGAGATATTAATTTAGGAGAAATTTCAAAACTCTATATATTAAAAAATAAAGGATAAACAAATATTTAATAAGATTTTTAACTATGTAGATTCATCTACTTTATTATTGAAGATTTTAATTAAAAATAAGCTTTCTTATTATAATAAGATGGGTCAATATCAATACAAAAAAACATAATTTTTTTAAAAAAACATAACTCTTCTTATATGACAGTGTTGGTATGTTTATATGAATTTTTTAATTAATTAATTTAGTAAAAATAACAAAAAAGACATAATTATTTTGAATACAGATTTCAATTCTTGATTTGTACATATTATAAGAATATTTTAAAGTATTTCATGGAAGATAAATCCTTATAATCCACTTAGTAAATATTAATAACTATGTTAAAGTAATGGAAATGTATTCTAAAATAGACATGTGACCTAAATACATTCACTTTTAATTTTAAAAATTTAGATAAAATTAAAAAAAAAATTTGTTTTTTTTTAAAATTAATTTGGTTGATTAAAAGTTAGATGTTGAGTTTTTGTGGTATCTATGTTGGAATTTTAATTTAATTGTTAACTAGTGCTATAATATAAATTAAATGATATATATCAATCCATAATATTAATCTAAACACTTCTAATACATTTTATTTTGGTAAAATTAAATAAATTATTAAAACTAAATCAATTATCTTTTATTTTGAATTATTATTATTATTATTATTCTTATAAAAAAAATGAATATATAAGTTAAAAATATATAGATTTGGAAAAACATGGAAAAAGAGTCTCAACCCTTAATAACCAATTTTTGTTACAATACCATGACTTATCAACACCACATGCCAAAAAAACCATAAGTCACTCCATATGAGACTTCTTAATATGATATCTTTTTTACTTAATCAATTTAATTAAAAAAGGAAAGATGGGCATAAATACTTTGAAGATAAATATCAACCTTTATACTTGATATGTGTATAGGACTAAAAATAATTTAGAATATTCTAGGGAGGTTAAATCCCTATCATCCCACTATGGTGTGTGGCATATGCACCTATCCCATGTCCCACCCATGTCCGAGATGAGTTGAGGAGGAAGTTGGATAGCAAGGGGAAGAAATGTATATTTGTTGGATATAGTGATGAATCCAAGGCATACAAGCTCTACAATCCATCAACCAAGAAAGTCATAATCAATAGAAATGTTCAGTTCAGTTCATAGAAGAGGAATCATGTGATGGAAGTTTAGAGAAAACAATCAATGTGAAGACATGTATACCACATAAAGACAAAGAGAAATTGACCCCAACAAGTAATTCCTCAATAGTGACTCCTTCACCTACACAAGCTCAACAAAGCAGTCACCAAGTGATACCATCAACAAATAATAGCACAATGTTGCACAACCAAACATGTGCTTCTCCAAGCACACCACAAAGATCCACATCACCATCTACTTCAAGCGCAACACCAAGCTCATCTTCTGCAAGCATAAGAAGACCAAAATTCAGAAATTTAAATGAAATTTATGAGTGAGATGAAGTTGATAGTAGCATTGGCTTGAATTATTTATTTTCATTATTTTTGTCATGTAAATGACACAATACACTTTGAAGATGTAGTCAAAGAAGAGAAATGGGTTGCGGCAATGGATGAAGAAATAGGAGCAATAGAAAAGAATGACACATGGGAGTTATTGGACCTTCCTCAAGGTAAAGTAGTCATTGCACTGAAGTGGGTCTATAAGACAAAGAGAAACATTGAAGGAAAGATTGAAAGGCATAAGGCAAGGCTAGTTATCAAAGGATACAAGCAACGGCATGAAAGAGACTATGTTGAAATATTTGTGTCAATCTCGAGGATGGAGATAGTGCATATGGCGTTGTTGATTTTCGCGCAACATAATTGGAAATTGCATTAAATGGACATAAAATTAGCATTCTTGAATGGAGTGGTTAAAGAGGAATTGTATGTTGTGCAACCTCTTGGCTATGAGGTAGAAGGGAAAGAAGACAAGGTGTGTAGGTTGAGGAAAGCTCTTTATGGGCCGAAGCAAGCATCATGTGCATGGTATAGTAGAATAAATGCTTACTTGATGGTCAATGGGTTCGACAAATGTGACGTTGAACGCACTCTCTACATTAAATAAAGTGATGGTAAGCTTCTTATTTTTTGTTGTATGTAGATGATTTGATTTTTTCACAAAGTGATGATTTCCTCATCGTTGATTTCAAAGGAGTCACGAAAAGTGAGTTTATAATGACTGACTTGGAGTTGTTAAGATATTTTTTGGGCATAGAAGTGAAGAAAACATAAAATGGCATTTTTATCTCTCAAGAAAAGTATGTTATGTATATTTTAGAGAGATTTAACATGCAGAGCAACAAGCTAGCGCCAACTCCAATTGTCATGGGTTTGAAGCTGAGCAAGGAAGATTGTAGCAGCAATGTCAATCCGACACTATACAAAAGTATGGTGGGAAACCTAATGTATTTTACCACAACTATGCCTGATATAATGTATGCAGTGAGTTTGGTGTCAAGGCTCATGGTGACACCCAAGAATACACATTGGAAAGAAGCGAAAATAATTTTAAAGTATGTCAATGGGACAATGGAGTATGACGTTTTGTACACTGCAACAGATGATTTTAAGTTGGTTGGTTACACTGACAGCGACTGGCTAGGAAGTGTTGATGAAAAAAAGAGCACTTGACGATATGTTTTTCATTTGGGTTTGGGATCCATTCCACGGGTTTCGAAGAAGCAGTCGATAGTGTCATTGTCAACACCAGAAGATGAGTATGTCGGTGCAACACTAGCAACATGTCAAGAAGTTTGGATGAGAAGGGCGTTGAGGGATTTATGTCGTGAACAAGATGGAACAACCACTATATTGTAGGTGAGAAGAACAATTTGCAGACATATTCACAAAGCCATTGGCACGTGGAAATATTGTTTATCTCATAAATTGTTTGGGAATGGTCAATGGCCTTGTTAAATACACTTAGAAGCAGTCATGCCTGAATGAATGTTTAAAGTTGAGAAAATGATGTTCCTTTGTAATAAATGTTGTCTGTCATGAATTAATGTGTTAGATATAAATGTTTTGAGTTAACAAACATAGTGTAGTCTCATGTAATGTGGAGGATGTAAGTGTGAGAAGTGTGGGGAGAAAATCATGGAAAAATTTTTGGTTGGCTTATGAAAACAATAGTTACTTGTTTTTATATAGAGTTATTCAGCAAATCATGTAAAGTGTAAATTTCCTTAAGAATTTAGATTTTACTTGGTGAAAGAGTTGAAGCTTCCTTTTGTGAATGTATTTCAAGTGTGCTTTTATGGCAACCAGTGTGTTACTCTGTTGTATTAAAAAGAAGTTTCATATGACTTGATTTCCTCAATTGCATTGTATAGATTACAATCTTTCTGCATTGTGTGGATTACAATCTTTTGCATAAAAATATTCCCCGTCTTTAAAAAGTTTAACAAATAAAAGTATGGCAAATATTAAAAAAAATCATTTGAAAATGGGTCATAAGCTCTAACTTTCATAGGACATATTTGGAAAATTATAATGAATTAGGATACAAAAAATCTCTTTAATTAACATATACCTTCTCATAATTCCACTAACTAAAACTTCCCATATCAATTTTCTACTTGATCGTTTTAATTGCGATGGCCATGTCATTGGGGAAGAGGGTTTTCCAAACGAAGGCGTGCAAGAGAGTTGTGACGAAGATACTGAAGACTGTAATAGTAGCAACTGTAGAAAGAAGTACAGCCAAGATGTGTGTGAAAAGATGGGGTACTTGCTCTGAGTATCTTATTGTCGCAATTGATGTCGATGTCATTGGGTAGGTGTATGCCCACCATGAAATAGAGAACCTGCAAAAGGCAGCCATGGTGTTCATTTATATCCACTAGTTTCATTACACTCAATTTCTGACAGGATTAGGCTACGGCTACAGTAAGAAATATCGACACAAACAGCAAGTATTGCAACTCACCATTAAAGAAAATTTCAACTAAAAAAGAAGGATGGGATTCAAATGGGAAAGTCTGAAATTTTATTAAAAAGGAAATAGCAATATGTATAAATTTTGATGGAAAAAGTCAAAAGTATACAAGAAGGATGGTTCTCAAAGGAATTAAGTGGCTTGTCCGTTGACATTGTTTTATTTCGGTCGAATCATATTATTTGGGTTGTGTTTATTTCAGATTTATTTTTCTTTTTATTTTACTTACTTTTAAAGTTCCATAGATATATTTTAGCTGTAGTTTAATTAGATTGCTTTTTCGGATTGAAAATCATGGAAATTTTTGTAAGGTTTTAAGAAAATTTGGAAGGATTTTTTGTAAATCCACTTTATAATTATCAAACTTTAATATTTTGGTTGCTCTAAGAATTTTTGATGGTGCTGAATCCATTTCTATCATCAAAATCATGATTTATTAGTGTAAAATTTCTTAAATTTTTTAACCAGTGTTTTTGTCAATTTTGACAGTCCAGACAATAGTTAGACAACTCCTTTATTTTACATCATCTTAATGGTTATAAACTTAGGCCATTCTGATGTAATTTGCGCAACCACCCAAAGTAATGATAAAGCATAGACATATTTCAATCCCAACTAATTTTCACATCGATTACTTCTAAGAAGATATGTAAAGTTAAAGACTATTCTGATGCAATGTGCAGCCCGCTAAAATAATGATAGTGATAAAGCACAGACGTTTTATTCTTGGTAAATAATACCGGAATAAAGCATCAAACACAAATGTGGAGGATTTTTTAAAATAATTGATACATCGAATTTGAATTTAGTAAAGTAGCTATAAAGCACGCGCCATCTTTTATATTCGAAAATACCAGAAGATAGCTTCAAACACGTTAAAAATGTTGCGAGCTATATTAAAGTAACCGATGCCTTCTAACTTTTAGAAAATGAGTCAAATATTGCGTTGTGTTACCCTGATGTCGATACAGAATTGTGCTCGTTTCGTTCCTGATGCTCCATCAAGATGTATCAATTAAATTTATTAGGTTCATTTTACATTCCATTTATGTTATATTATTTTAGTGATAGATTTCAGAATATTTTGTAAATTTAATGACACTAAAGTTAAATTTGTTATTTTATTTATCAAATAAATTTTTTTTTTTGAAATATTGGTAAATTTATATTTAATAAATTTAAAATAATATAAGATTTTTCTGGTGTATATTAGATATTATTTTTGAGATTCAATTGTGTTGGGGTTTTGGTTATGAAGTCATATTCGTAAAACTCTTGTACCAAATCCATAGTAAAAGATATAATAATTGATTAATTTTTCATAATTTATAATAGTCAATCACCACTTCCACGAGCTTGCAATTTAACAATTTTGAAATATTTATAAAATTTGCAATGATTTTTATTTAGAGATTCATGATTCAATGCTGGGTGATGATCCAATTTAAGGAGATGATTCATTATTTAATCCTTAGTACTGGTGATTTGATTTACGAAAAAAAGGACAAACAGGACAGATAATAGACCCAGAAGTATAGTGAGCTGCCAGAGACAATTTGATAGTAACAACTCTAACCTTAATAAAATAAAATCTAGAACCATCGTCTCAACAACTCTAACTTCGGTGAATGCATGAACATATTGGAATAAAGTTTATTTCATTTAATTAGTATGTCAGAAATGCATGAAAATATTGAAATAAAATTTATCTCAATTAATAAGTATCTAGTGGCACAATTGAGATGATTACCTGAACCCTCGGAAAAACTTCATACGCACAATCTGCACCGTCCAAGAGAGAATATGGTTTACAGTTATAAAAGAAGTAGAAACACAACTCTAGTTTAAGCAACGAAAATGATCCATGTAATTATACTTACGAGAGATGTGTAGATGAAGAGTGCCAAAAAATACATGATACGAGAAACTGTATCAAATTCTCCGAAAATTGTCTCCCAGGCCCAGCTTGCAGTGGCCGGAGCTGCCAAAAACAGAAAGAATACAGGATGAAGTTCCTTGGGCAGCGTTTCACTGGTAGGCAATCTTTGGTAAAGTGTCACAAATAATACTGAGTAATGGGCCAGCCCTACAGCCCATAAGAATTTTGCAGGTTCCTTCAAGTCTAAGCGAGCTGCTAATAGAGATCCTACAAAATTTCCCACCACAGACAAGTGTGTGGAAGGGTTAGCTACTTTTGATAATCTCTTCTCTCCTCCAGACAGCCATTGGCCATATATCTTCAGCTCCAAAATCAGCAAAGGAGCCATGAAAATGCACCACACCGATGGATGAACTGATACTGCTATTACCGGAGGTACTGCTATAGCTAGTGTCATACCAGCAACCCATGGGGCAAAGAAGAAATTCACCCTCACTGGATGGCAAAACTCCCTCTTGACAGCCTCGAAATGGTAAATAGTTTTGAGCAAATAAGTGCAGAAAACAAGGATGAGTATGCACACTGCAAGTAACCAGAGAGCCAAATTTATCTGCGGTGGGATATGGAGGAATTTAACAGCAGAAGAGGTGGAGAGAGCCTTCCATAATGATGCTTGGCTTGCCAACCCCATGCACATTCCGAAGCATGCATTTGGAAATCTAAGAAGAAATGGCCATTTTTTGTCCACGGGAGGAGCTGCAACTTTCTCAGAGTCCTGAAATCAAAGCAAGGAAAAACATCATAATCTCATCACCTTTGGGAGGTTATCTCGTAAATTTCAATATCTGTCAAAAGGGTTACTTGTGTGAACTTGAAATGCACATAATTTATTCAAACCTGGAGGTTATCTCATAAGTTACAATATTTTTGAAGAGGGTCATTTGTGTGATATTGAAATACACAGAGTTTCTTCAAAGCTGTATTAGACTCCCTCCAACTATTGGGGACTTCCTTAATTCTATCTATTGGATAGCAGTCTGAAAGTGTACAATCTTTCTCAATCCTCTTGATATGTGATGAAAACAAGGATACAATTTTTATTCCCAATCCGCTTTGCTATAAATTTCTTATCATGAAACTATAAAATATTTATATAATTACCCCCTATCCATCGACTAAACAAACATGACAGATACATCCTAAAGTTTTATAACCTTTAAATCTAGACAAATACAATACAATAAATTTCACACACACATTGAACAAATATATATGTAAAGAATTTATGGAACACCTAACCTATACAGACTGCAGCATGAACTAAACGTTTATCTATTGTATTGATGCAATTACTAGCTCTTAAAAATTCCATATCTCAGCAGCACTATTATCTCCCAAATAATTACTACCTCGAAAGATTTTGATATCTCGTTGACACTTGATATCTCTCAAGAAAAGACTACCTCAAAAGAACTTGATATCTCACGGGCTCTAGATATCTCACAGGGAATTCTTACCATCAAATATTTTTATATTTCACACCACAAATCAACAAATTAAATTTAAAATAAAGATAAATATCAACATGGATACTAAATAATTTATGCCTCAATAAACAAGCATATATATAAAAACAACTATAACCTGAATTTATTGATCTACTAATAATATAGTGAAGCATATATCCATAGTCTTCTCACCCTTAGAACTTCAAGCTCGGGCCCCTCCAATGCTTCAAAGTATCTATCTGCAGGAATTTCAACACTGACTAATTGCAGAAATTCAGATCTATATGTTCCATCGCTTCTCTCCTCATGCGTCATAGAGTTATGGTTTTCCATTGCAGAATGCAAATTATGTACCATGTGTTGTCCTATGAGTTACTGCTGTCTGTACAAACACATAATTTATAGGCTTAGGTTATCCCTCCAGAAGAAATTGGAAGAGACTCAGGTCTTGAGGAGATCTTGATGAGGACAGAATTACTTCCATTAACAGCCTAAAAACAATTTGGCATGGTATGCAGAGAATCTAGTTCAGATAGAACTTCTAGTGTGGCGTGACATGTGAAAAAGTGCTTCTTTTTTTTTAATATTTTAAGAGGTGAAATTCATGTAGACTATAATTATTTTGAAATGAAATAAAAAATAATTTGATTGAGAGTTGCTTGACTGTGATTTCTCCGCGGGATCTAAAAGACGTAAATGTTGGGAAATCCTTTACGTGATAGAGGGGCGTAGGTTAATGGTATTTTGAAATGAAAAAAAAAAAAAATTTGAATGAGAGTGCTTGACCACGATTTCTTCGCGGGATCTAAAAGACGTAAATGTTGGGAAATCCTTTACGTGATAGAGGGGCGTAGGTTAATGAGGTTACTGTTTGTATTTTAAAGCTGTAATATGGCGATTCAGAATTGATGGCAATGCTGTGTCATATTTTTATGTTGGGAAATCCTTTACGTGATAGAGGGGCGTAGGTTAATGAGGTTACTGTTTGTATTTTAAAGCTGTAATATGGTGATTCAGAATGGATGGTAATGCTGTAATATGGTAATTCAGAATTGATGGTAATGCTGTGTCATATATTTAAATCTTGAAATGAATTTAGCTGTATGCAAACTGGTCATTTATATTTACATTGTATAGCTTTAACTATTGAAAATTAAGATTTTTTAATTTTATATGTTTATAAAATTATTAAATGTAATGTAATGATTGTTAAGTGGATTATTAAAAAATTATGAGAAATTAGTATTTTTTGTTGAAATGGTTACAGATGAATGCCTTATTTAAAGTAGTTGAATGCCAAATATGATACCTACTTAAATACAAAGAATAAGGGGAGCTCTACTTGAATGGTTCATGAGCCATAATACTTACTAAGGTTTTATAAATGGGGTTGCAAGCTAAGTGGGCTTGATTGTGGGGAAAACTCCACAGTTAAGGGAGCTTGAGCCAAGTCCTAGTTACTGGGCCTGAAGTGATGATTGAAACTATGTGATTCATTTCACTGGTTTCAATCCCACTTTCCCTGGTTTCAATCCCACTTCTTCACAACTGTGACCATCACATTGACTGCTAAATAGACTTACTTAATGCACTTGAATCCCAAAAATGATATCTAAACATATCTTGTTTAAAACAAAAACCAAAACTTACCTTAAAAATACAAAATCTGCACTAATACAATGCAAAATAATAATATATAACTCATAAAAATGTTATTTTTTCTCACATTTTTTAAATGTATAATTTAGTTAAGTCTGTTATTAATTGCTGTTATTTAAACAATTTTGCAAGATTTACTTTCTTATAAATAAATGTATAATTTAAATGTATAATTATTAAATGTATAATTTAGTTAAGTCTGTTATTAATTGCTGTTATTTAAACAATTTTGCAAGATTTACTTTCTTATAAATAAATTTTCACTTCCTTAAGCTATTTCCTTAAATTAAATTATAAGAAAATAAGCTCTTAACGAAAACAACAATTTTAATGACATACTCGATACAACACCTACTAGACAACACCTGCCATTAAGAGTCGATAATTTTAATTAAAAGAGGGCAAAATCGCCAAATACGAAAATCAGGTATACGAAAATACAGCCAACAGACATTAATTCCTTCATCAGCTCTGGATTTGGATGTGACCAAATTCCGACTATACGTGTGAGGATCGACTGCAACAGCAAACTCTTCGTATCAAGTCACGAGTATACAAGGAATTCCACATGTTGTGACAAATAATAGAATATTTATATCACACGACAGCACGAAGGATCTGATCTCTTTTATTTTGTCTCATTAGAATCTCTATATCCCCTTACAGCACAATAAATTACATTTGTGATGTTTTTATATTATTACTTTTAGGGTTTGTACCACTCAAAATTTGCCATGCCATATTCAGTGTTAGGTTTCATATCAATTAAGATTTTCTACTTTGTTTTTCACCTCAATTGCCATATTCAGTGTTAGGTTTCATATCAATTAAGATTTTCTACTTTGTTTTTCACCTCAATTAACATTATTTTAGATTATATAAATTAAATGATTGAGGTAAACATCAAAATAATATTTATTGAAGTTTTTAATTTATAAATAAGCTTTTTTATAATACTATTGCTCAATATTAATATAGAAAAAAGCTTAACTCATTTTATAAAAATCATAATTCTTTTTATATGAAGTTTGTTATTCTTTTTATATGACACTTGTTAAATGTTTATAAGAATTTTCTTAATTAATCAATTTAGTTAAAAGAACAAAAATGACATAACTATTTTGGATGTAGATTCATTTCACTTTATCTTTGAAGTTTTTAATTTATAAATATCAATATAAAAAAAACATAACTTTTTTTAATAAAAAGCATAACTCTTTTTATATGAAATTTGTTGAATCTTTATATAATTTTCTTAATTATATTTATTTTTTATTTTTTAAATTTAAATAAAATAAAAACAATTATTATGCGAACTCTACTTGAATACAAAGAGTAAAGGGAGCTCTACTTCAATGGTTTATGAGGCACAATACTTGCTAAGGTTTTACAAATGGGTAGCAAGCTAAGTGAGATTCATTATGGGGTAAAACTCCACAATTAAGGAGTTGTGGGATGGCTCACCTCCCTGGAAGTGTTCATTTCACTAGTTTCTATCCCACTTCTTCACCCATGTGAACATCACCAGATGCTATGAGTGCTAAGTGGACTATTCAAAAATCATGAGAAATTAGTCACTTACCACTACCTCTCATGGAAATGGATATATAAATCCATAATATTCATTATTTTAAATAATAATAATAATATTAATAATTATTATTATTGTTGTTATAAAATAATTAATATATAAGTTAAACATATATAAATTTATAAAAATATGGAAAATAAGCCTTAACCATGGAAATTGAAGTTGTCTTTAGCGTGAAGATTTTTAATCTCTGAACAATTTTTGTTATAATACCATGGCTTAGCAATACTTCATACCCCCAAAAAAACCATAACTCACTACATATGAAACTTGTTAATATGATATCTTTTTTTACTTAATCAATTTAATTAGAAAGGAAAATGGCATAACTTCTTTGAAGATAAATATCAACCTTTGATAGTGTATAGGACTCAAAATAATCTAGAATATTCCATGGAGGTTAAATCCGTATCATCCACCTAATAATATTGATTATTAAATTAAAATAAATTCCTAATAATTATTATATGGATGGTAGGATTTTAGAATACTCTTACTATTTCTTTTCAGAGGAAAAAAAGTTATATTTTCCAAGAAACCAATTATTCCAAAAGCCTCAATAGTCCATGCTACACATCACAAGAGACCAGAAAACATAAAAATGTAAGGGGAAATTATGGTGGACAACAACCATGACCACAAGAAGAGATGAAGTATATACACGCTCCCAAAGAAACCATCTGAGGAGGAAAACGATGTGGAAACCAAAATATGCCCAACCATATAATCCTTTGACCATCATCAATCTAAACTAGAGGATAAAAGCAAGAGCCTGCAGAACTAATCCAAAAAGGTACAAGATCAAGATTAATAGAGGTACACAAAAGAAAAATAATTTGACCAAAATGAATCTGTTGGCTTTATAGGGCCCTAACCCTAGTTTAGATAGTCTGTGAAGTAAAAAAAAAACCCACTATTACCGGCCCTTTTAGCAATGATATGCTTGTGCAGACCGAAGTCTCACCCAAGGCAATATAGGGGGATGCTAAAACCATTTTTCTGCATCTAGAGCGATAGAGGACATTGGCTTTAGGGCTTCTCCTTCCTATCAGAACACCGCAGGTCAGATCTATCAATATTACCAGTGTTTTTCAACAAAACTGTAGAACTTACTCAAAGACTGCACGAGCTTACTCATTCATGCATTAAACACAGTAAATGACCATAAAACGAACTGCATTATTTAGTCACAGAACAAAAACCTTATTCAACGTAGTCATTTATAAACATTAAGTAAAACTTAAACACATCAATATAACTCATATGTTCTCAACGGTTGATTCATTTATATCCATATCCGTCTCATACAATCACTTTCTACCCTGCATACAAAACTGCAAGGGCCTGCACACATAGCTGCAATCTTTCTTAAGGTCTCTGTGCACACAACTGCAAGAGCCTTTCCCTCTAAACCAAAACACAGACTCTAACTCATTCTGGCATCCAAATGCATCACAAAAGATATATCATTCATTACCTTTCATTCCTATCATGCCTATCCTATCTAGAATATTTATATAGATTTAGCTTTTACAATACCATCGTCCTAAACCATGGGTGGAGTCCAACGTTCACAAAAAATCCCATCCAGTTACATAATTAAGGGGTTTTGACCCAACCCAAAGCTCCTAAGACCAAATAGATACTTTTTGCTTCACTCTCCACACTCTACACCTTAATCTACAGAGTCTTGACTTCACGGGGGATCAAGGCTCCAACAAGCCCCCAACACAAAACTGTGACTCGTCCCTAGTAACAACGGTGGTGTGCAATCTCATGTCGCTCAAGTCATACTTTAATGGAGTAACTGTATCGACGCACTACTTTGTAAAATTTTTGTCTTTTCTAATTGGAATCGTGCTCTTCTAAAAATCGCTCGCTTTATGCATGCTCACTTGATTCCCATGTGCTTATCTCTACAACCCATTTATAGTCTGATGCCCATGACCAACTACTTATAGCATCAAGAATCTAGGCCGACCACATAGTCATTGTGAACTGCGAGGGACAGAGTTCGCCCTTAGAGTTTTAATCTGCTACAGTTGATTCAAATAGGGGAAAATTCCCCATTCAACTTGGTGAGCTAGACCTCACCTCCATCTGTCACTTCCCGAAAAATATGCGAGCCTAACTTGTTGTAATATTCCCAAATTTTCACATGACATTTGGAATATTAGAGTTCTTATTTTCCTTAATGAATTAAGTAAATAAAAGGGTGAAGGGACCCATAATCCTTAAGATGAATAAATATCCACTTTTTATGTGTGAATGTGGATTAATTAATCCTAGATCTACATAATGAGTTAGTGGAGAAACTACTAATGTGAATGGATTGGAGATCATGTCTCATTACTGAGATAGATCATGGAGGTTCTATGCCTGCTGAAATATGTTGTAATAGAATCCAAGCTGATGGAAATAGGAGTGGCAAGGTGAGGGGATGATCCCTCACATGATTACTAGGTGAAATACTAGTAACTTCCTTCCTGCTTTTGATTTGCAATGATGGATTGCGCAATCCTTGATGGGATTGTTACTGATAGGAGGTAAATAATGTTTGGCTTGATGCCAGAGCTAAAATGAAGCCCTCCAAATGCTGATATTCAATCCCAAGGTGATAGGAATAATCCTACACCGGCTCTCCAGGTGAAATACTGAAGACAACCTCCACCTCCAAACTGATCTTCAGAAATTGCTTAATTACTGAAGGTAGATGTTCTGCATATGATGGAAAATATAAGTGGCACAAATTCCTGATGTATAATGAAGTACAACCCTCTTCCTTAAAGATCACTCAAAGAAAAGAGGAGGGATTCCCGACCAGGAACACCCTGTGCTAAACAACACTTGAAATCTTAACTAAAGAGCCAAAGAAAGCATGGAATGTCACCTGACAATTTCAGATCTAAACAAACCTCAAAATATATATTCAATAGCCTCCCTTCATTGTTGTCTTCATCTCCTTTATATATTTTATGAGCCTTCCCATGCCTTGGCCCACCTCTAAACTTCACTGTGCATGTGGACATAATCCTCCATGTTTGAGTGTGTTGTCTCTCCAAGTCATCCATCATGTCTACATACAATGTAAACCCTCTCCATCATGTGTGCATTAATTTCACCACTTCCTCCATCACTTCATCATGAATGCTCTATGATATTTCATTAGATGCCTTCATGATTGAGACATGATATTTCATTAGATGCCTTCATGTCTATGATATTTCATTAGAGCATTCATGATGAAGTGATGGAGGAAGTGGTGAAATTAATGCACACATGATGGAGAAGGTTTACATTGTATGAAGACATGATGGATGACTTGGAGAGACAACACACTCAAACATGGAGGATTATGTCCACATGCACAGTGAAGTTTAGAGGTGGGCCAAGGCATGGGAAGGCTCATAAAATATATAAAGGAGATGAAGACAACAATGAAGGGAGGCTATTGAATATAGATTTTGAGGTCTGTTTAGATCTGGAATTGTCAGGTGACATTCCATGCTTTCTTTGGCTCTTTAGTTAAGATTTCAAGTGTTGTTTAGCATAGGGTGTTCTTGGTCGGAAATCCCTCCTCTTTTCTTTGAGTGATATCTAAGGAAGAGGGTTTTACTTCATTATACATCAATAATTGGTGCCACTTATATTTTTCATCATATGCAGAAAATCTACCTTCAGTAATTACGCAATTTTTGAAGATCAGTTTGGAGGTGGAGGTTGTCTTCAGTATTTTAGCTAAAGAATCGGTGTAGGATTATTCCTATCACCTTGGGATTGAATATAAACATTCCCAGGGCTTCATTTCAGCTCTGGCATCAGGCCAAAAATTATTTACCTCCTATCAACAACATTCCCATCAAGGATTGCACAGTACATCATTGCAAATCAAAAGCAGGAAGGAAGTTACTAGTATTTCACCTAGTAATCATGTGAGGGATCATTCCCTCACCTTGCCACTCCTATTTCCATCAGCTTGGAGTCTATTACAACATATTTCAGCATCCATAGAGCCTCTCTGTCTTGTACAACACAGTTTCTGCAACAGTTGCATATTCAGTTGCTGTAATCTGAAGGAGGAAGAAGAGGAGACAAGATCTCAAGCTCCTAGCTTGTAGATATAAAGGAGGGATCAGCCCTCAAAGATCAGATCTATTTTTAGAACTTATTGCATCCATCTTTGGATCATATCTAGCTTCATATCTGTATAACCCAGCAGACAAAGGATCAAATCCTAGGAGGGTGATTTTCAAAAGTTGAAGATCTGGAAAATCCTTTCTGGGTTATCTTGGGTTCCCATCACATTGGCCAGATCTTGAATCTTGGCATCATCAGAGCTCTTGATCTCCCTATATATGCATTTACTTTTGAAGAAGTCTCATGTATATCAACAACATAAGGGACAACGCAGGTATTTCTCACTAGTTACACAGTGATAGTTGTAGCATCATTGCAGGGTGATTCTAGGCCATCTCTTGGGCTAGATCTAATCATCTTTTGTACATTGTGTAACTAATTCATCTCCATATAATAAAATGGCTCAGCTTCTCTGTATATTCTAATGTTGTCTTTAGATTTATTATTTACTTAGTTGCAGTTCTTATATTGTGTTTCAGTATTACTGCATTCTCCCCTTTTGGGATATTACAGTGGTATCAGAGCATGATCTTTGGCTCAGCTTGTGGACACTTCATCTTTTGCATCAAAAGAAGAAGCAGATATATGAGATATATCATGAAGGAGGATTTTTCTATTCCTCCCTTTAGATCCAAGCAAGATCTCTCCAAGGAGGTTAATCAAATGAAGAGAGAAAGACAGAGGAAGGATCGAAGAAGAATATTTGACGAGGAAGGTCCAAGCACTTCCTATCAGCAGAAAAGAAAACTAGAGAATCATAGATATCCTCATAGATCTACTATGCCCAATTTCTTTGAAGGAGGTGAGAGGTATAGAAATGAATAAAGAAGAGAACCTGAGACTTATGAGACTCTCAGTCTATATCTGGAAGAGTACAAAGCATAATCTAGAGCCTTCAAAGAGATTCTAACTCTCCAAGAATTATTTGAACTCAAAGAAGAAAGAAGATCCTATAGCAACAATAGAAGAAAGAGGCACAATAGATTTTATTTGCCTACATTTTATGGATCTTCCTCAAGCACTATTAAGGCTTGGAGGAAAGAGTTAGATACATTTTTCATGCTACATCCTATGGCTAAAAAAGAGGCTGTCTAGATTGCATCACTTCATCTTCTAGGTGAAGCCAATGATTGGTGGTTTAGTCACATAGAGCATTCAAAGGTGACTAAATATTCAAATTTCTTCACAAGTTGAGGAAGAATTTTTATTTGAGGAAGACAGAGATGTGTCAGAAAGATACATTTCCTAAGGAAACAAAGCAGGATGTCAATCTTGTCACTCTGGACAAGGAGTCACCAAATTCACCACCAGCTGCAAAAGTACTTGCATCTAGCGAAGAGACACTTGAAACTTTGCAAGATAGTCTTGAGCTCTTAACACATAGAGTCCCATGCATGATTCAGGAGATGCATGAGGAAGAGGAGGAAGATACCAGCGCTGGTACATTGGTAGAAGAGCAACCATCTCTCTTACCAGCAGTTGGAGACACCATTGTCTGGGTTGGAGGAACTCTTGTGTTCTGGAAAGAGGTCCCCACACATAATTTGGTCCAAGGTATGCAAACACATTCATCACCTATTGTTTTAGTAGATCTTATTGAAACTTATGGGGACAAGCCATCGGGGCCAATACATAACAAAGGGTTAAAACAAAATGCTGATTTGAAGAAGCAACATATCACAATGCAGAGGACCCTTGATCTGATCAAGGAGGAGATGGAAATATATCCTAGGTTATCATTAATGGACTACATTCAACCCTTTTAGTTGAAGTATAGAGTTTATGGGATGAGCATAATCCTATGTACAATGACTGGTTATGAGATCAACATTGTGCCTTGCTTTCAGACAACATATGTATTACCATGCAGATCTACAATGTTGTCACTTAGTAGTAGTGATAATGAAGGAGCCCCATTATTATTGGAGAATTCTAAGGGTAGCTTCACTCATGAAGCAACGGAGGGTAAGATGATAAATGGTAGACATCTTGAGATGAGAAATATTTTCTCCTTTCTTGATGACACTTTCTCAATGAGCATCTCACAGCTCAAAGAGAGACTTCTACCAACAGCAGAACCAGAACCTAATTGGTTTTGGAAGGTCGTGGATGAGAAGAAGGTCTCATTAAGAGATCTCATTGGAGGTGCACTTCAACATTTCTTGGAGTGAAAATTTCTTCATCAATTTGGAGACGATGGTATTCTAAAAAGGTAGGATACCATGTTTATGCAGTACATCATTCATAATCCACATTGGGATGAGTGGGTGAGAATGATAAACAAGGGGTTGCATTACCACTTGCAAATATATGACATGGGATAGCAGGAAGCTTGGTTACATTGGTTGCTCTTGGGTGAGTTTGGTTACTACCCAAAGGCTGCTATTTATTTTATCCATGCCTTGAAAAACACTCATGTAATGAAGAAGGAGGCATGGCGGCGCTAGCTTCTCTTGGGTGAGTATGGTTACTACCCCAAGGTTCATATTTTCTTGTCTCATGCCTTGTGTATCAATGATAATTTACAGCAAAAGAAGGCATGTTCATCTTTGAAGTCCTTAAGAGAGTTTGGCCATCACATGACATCTCCCATGTTTATGTGTTTTGTATTGTTTGTAATATGGAATAGTATTCTCATGATATGTGATAATGGAGTTTGTTGGTATTGGGCTGGTATGACATTATATATTTCCTTCAACATGTTGTTGTTACTCCATGATTCACATGATGATGTGAAGAGGCAAAAAGATCTCTTGTTGCTTTGGTTGCTTTTGGGGGAGTTTGGCTTGTCAATATTACATGGAGGAGATGGAGGATGGCAGCAAGAGGCCCTACTCCAGTGGTTACTCATGGGAGAATATGGTTTGACACTTTGGTCTACCCATATGTCTATATTTATTCTTTTGCATAATGTTGAAATGATGCTTGGAGCCAACAAAGCCATCAGGGCTAGAGGTGAGGGCATGTCAATGCTCAATGTACTTCATGAAACTTGTGATGAAGAGATGTATTGTGAGATGGAGCTTTTCCTTTGTGGGATGAACCACTTTACTTTATGTATCTCATGGGTCGATGAGGATGTTGAACATCATATGTTTGTCACTTGGTACTTCATGGTGGAAGGAGGACATCTAACCATATAGTTGGATTCTATACATTCTTGAGAGACAACTTTGGAACCAAACATGCATGACACATTGCAGAAAATGGAGGAGGCCTTCCTTATGTGGATGCCATTTGGAGGGAACTGGATGTATTTTACATATAATTTTACAGTTTCTTGAGGTCAAGCAACATTTTTCCGGGGAGGACTGTAATATTCCCAAATTTTCACATGACATTTGGAATATTAGAGTTCTTAATTTTCTTAATGAATTAAGTAAATAAAAGGTTGGAGGGACCCATAATCCTCAAGATGAATACATATCCACTTTTTATGTGTGAATGTGGATTAACTAAGCCTAGATCTACATAATGAGGTAGTGGAGAAACTAGTAATGTGAATGGATTGGAGATCATGTCTCATTACTGAGATAGATCATGGAGGTTGAAGCAGTCAACTAAGATCATGGAAGGCATATAATGAAAAATCATAGAGCATTAATGATGAAGTGATGGAGGAACTGATGCAATTAATGCACACATGATGGAGAGGGTGTACATTGAATGTAGACATGATGCATGACTTGGAGAGACAACACAATCAAACATGGAGGATTATGTCCACATGCACAACATAGTTTAGAGGTGGGCCAAGGCATGGGAATGCTCATAAACTATATAAAGGAGATGAAGAAAACAATGAAGGGAGGCTATTGAATATAGATTTTGAGGTCTGTTTATATTTGGAATTGTCAGGTGACATTCCATGCTTTCTTTGCCTGTTTAGCTAAGATTGCAAGTTTTGTTTAGCATAGGGTATTCCTGGTTGGGAATCCCTCCTCTTTTCTTTGAGTGATATCTAAGGAAGAGGGTTGTACTTCATTCTACATTAGGCATTGGTGCCACTTATATTTTCCATCATTTGTAGAACATCTACCTTCAAGAATTATGCAATTTCTGAAGATTAGTTTGGAGGTGGATGTTGTCTTCAGTATTTCAACCGGAGAACCGATGTAGGATTATTCCTATAAACTTGGGCTTGAAGATCAACATTCCTAGAGCTTAATTTTAGATCTGGCATCAGGAAAAACATGATTGACCTCCTATCAGCAGTAGTCCCATCAAGGATTGCATAGTCCATCATTGCAGATCCAAAGGAGGAAGAAAGTTACTATTATTTTAGCTAGTAATCCTATGAGGGATCATCCCCTCACATTGCCATCCCTATTTCCATCAGCTTGGAGTCTATTGCAACATATTTTAGTAGGCATAGAGCCTCTCCCTCTTGTACAACACATTTTTTGTAGTGGCTGCATATTTAGTTGCTATAATCTAAAGGAGGAAGAAGAGGAGACAAGATCTCAAGCTCCTAGATGTAGATTTGAAGGAGGGATCAGCCCTTAAATATTAGATCTGTTTGTAGAACATATTGAAGCCATATTTGTATTAGATCTAGCTTCAGATCTGTATAACCTAGCAGATAAAGGATCAAATCCTAGGAGGGTGATTTTCCAAAGTTGTAGATCTGAAAAATCCTTTCTGGGTTATCTTGGGTTCCCATCACATTGGCCAGATCTTGAATATTGGCATCATCAGAGCTCCTGAGCTCCCTAGATATGCATTTCCTTTTGCAGTAGTCTCATGTATATAAGCAGCAAAAGGGACAATGTAGTATTGCTTCCTTTAAGCTTACCCATTACACAGTGCTAGTTGTAGCATCATTACAGGGTGATTCTAGGCCATCTCTTGGGCTAGATCTACTCATCTTTTGTACATTGTGTAACTAATTCATCTCCATATAATAAAATGGCTCAACTTCTCTGTCTATTCTAATGTTCTCTTTAGATTGATTTTTTACTTAGTTGCAGTTCTTATATTGTGTTTCAGTATTACGACATTCTCCCCTTTTGGGATATTACACCAGTGCATTTGCAGCTTAACCATAAAATTTGCAACCTTGATGTTGTACAGTAGAACGAGGTCCCCATCTTAGAACTTATTTTGTTTAATATGATGATCATGCCACGCCTTCTACTTTTCCTTCTAAACTTGCTGAGGAAATCTAGAGATGAAGCGATCTACTTCCAGCTCAACAAACTGTGCCAATCTTTTCTCCATGATGTCTCTATCAACCATATTCGTTATTTCGGAAATGCGTAGACTATGAACAATAAATTCCATGGGAATTACTGCTTCTTTTCTATATACTAATTGAAACGGGGTTCGTCCGGTCAACTTCTTGTAGGTAGTTCTATAGTCCCATAAAATAAGAGGAATGCGTAGGTCCCAATCATTTATGTTAACATTACGTAATTTTGTGAGCTCATTCGCCAATATTTTGTTGAAAGCTTCTAATATTGTGCCATTCGCCTGGGGGTGGTATGGCATACTCTTGTGGTGACCTACTTCAAATTCTTTAGTCAAGGCTTCGATAGTGTTATTCAAGAAGTGCATTCCCCGACTGCTTTAGACAACTAAACTGTGACACAATATGTTCGAAAATAAATTTTGTTACCATATCTATAGTGCAATTATTTATTGGTTTTACCTCAGCCCACCAAGTGAGGTACTCAATTGCAGTAATAATGTACCGCACACCTGTTTTCTTTCCCGGCAGATCGATTAGACCTACAAAGTGAATCACCCATTTATCAAAAGCTTGCAATGTTACTTGTGGTTTCAACACAATTTCATCTCTTCGCGACAGTCTTATAGTCCTTTGGCAAACATCGCATCTACTACAATACGCCTTTGAATATTTATGTACCATAAGCCACCATAACCCTGCGTGAAAAATATTCTATGCAGTAGCCTTTCCTGCGTAGTGACCTTCAGTGACTCCGCTAGGTGCTTCAACCAGTATGATGTGTCATTCATGCTCAGGAATACATCTTCACAAAATTTCATCAACCCCCATTTTATACAAGTGTCCTACAATCAAAGTAAATTCTGTCACCCTTATGACCATCTCCTTCTTCTATTGCGTAGTGTATTCCTGAGGTGTGATTCCCGTTGAGAGAAACTGAATGATATCGAGGAAATGCCCATATGCAACCTTGATAGAGAACAAATGTGTGTCAGGTAATCCTTCCTCAAGACTCGTTGGCTCCTCCCTTGTCTCAATCTTGTACATATGGTCTATTCCGACATTAAAATGACCTGCCTTGACAATTACGTCGAAGTCATATTCTTGAAACAAAAATAACCATCAGTAAATATTCCCCCCCCCCAATATTGGCTTGCTGACCAGGTACTTTAAACTAGAATGATCGGTGACCATTTTGAAGTACGCCCCCAATATATAGTGCCTATATTTTTGCAGCACATATAACATTACCAACCCTTTAGACTCTGTGGTGGTGTAGTTCCTTTCTTCTTTAGACAAATTCCTACTATTAAATGCTACAGGATGATCAATATGTCCTTCTCCAAGTTGTTTTAACACGGATCCTAGGGCTATGCAGGACACATCGAAATGTACATGGAATAATTTCTTCCAATCGAGGAAGACAAGAATAAGTGCAAGAAACATTTTTTCCCTTAGGATATTGAGACACTGTTGGCAATCATCATTTGAGTATAACTTGACATCATTCTTTAATAACTACTCCATGGACACAGTAATCTACGTGTACGCCTTAATGAACTTCCTATAGTAGCCTGTATGTACGAGCATCGTGCATAGCTGCTTGACACTTGGTGGGGGTTCTAAATTGATAATCACAACAATATTTTCAGGGTCTACCATCAATCCCTTCTTTCACATAATGTGTCCCAAAAAAATACCATATAGTACACAAAAAATGCACTTCTTCAGGTTTAAGGAGATCTGGTACTTCCTGCAAGTATCCATCATCAAGTGCAAACTAGAGACATTCTTATTTAATAGGCCAAAGATTGTTTATTCATCGAAATATATTTCCACGAATTTGTGGATATATTCTTTGAAAGATGCAACAACAACACTATAAAATATAGCTGGCACGTTCTTCAACCCAAATTGCATGAAGGTGTACTGGAAGGACCCCCACTCATTAGTGAAGGTGGTCTTGCTCCTGTGTTTCAGTGTAATCCTGATCTGATGATACTTGGAGAATCCATCCGTAAATGAGTAAGCTTCCTGCCCACCAAAATTCTCTAAAAATTCATCCATGAATGGAGTGGGAAACAAATCATGGACACATGCATCATTTAGCTTGTGAAGATCAACACAGATCCTTGTGTCTCCTTTAGTCTTCTTCTCCTGGACCACCATAGGGCTAACCCACTCAAACTCTTCAACTAGTTCAATGATGCCAGTGTCAAGAATTTTTTCAATTGCTTCCCTTAGTTTCTCCTTGTACTTTGGGTTTGGCCGATATGGGCGTTTCTTAACTAGTTTTGCATTCAGATTCAAAGCGATGTGCATTACCCCTAGATTACCCAAATTACCATTTAATTATGAGAATTTAGTAGGGAACAGGTCCTGGTATTCATGCAGAAGCTCAGTGACCTTGTTGATTGTGTCATCATCCCAATAGTCCACTATATTGGAAAACTTAGGCTTAGACTCTGAGCCTATGTTGACCTATCGCGTTCTGAATGATTGTGCTACATTAGGAATTTCTATCTCAGGTCTTGAAACCACGTGTTGTCATTCAAACTCAGGGATATGAACGTCGCATGGATCCTCCTTGCCTTCTTCTGCAGTCAAATTTTAATATTCCTAAGCTTCTGCCATTTACGTAGACCAATTAGGTTGTACCAGAGTCTTGTGTTCTTTAGTAATCCGGAATACACCTACCTTCACTTCTTGAAGAGCCTCATTAATGCATTTCCATCAATCTGTGAAGCTATATGTCAATAATAACCCTTCCACCATCTCATCCCAATTGATGGTTCCATGGCTCAACTATGTTTCAAGATACCATTGTCGAGGTATGGTCTCCAAAGAATGAAATAACATGTGCATCCATTCCGCCTAAGGTTTTGTTCCCCAAGCTGCAGTCTAGCGAGCCAAATTATCACGCAGGCCCTTGTGGCCATCATACTTCTCCGCAATATTTGTGTCAACTTGACCAAACGTTAACCTTATTAGCTTGCAAAATTCTAGCCAACCTCCTAGACTTTCTCTGTGTTCACCCCACCATCGGGGTGGAGTGAACATTAATGCAAAGTCCAGAGCCTTGTACCTTTGTTCCAATAGAAATTTCCACTCAAATTCCTCCAAGAACAATACAAAATTCCTCATTCCATCATAAAAGGGCAAGTCGTGCACTTCTGACTTGACACAACGTAGATATTTTATAACCCTGTTACAGTGTTTCATGGTTACTTCATGCAATCAATTATGTCATTTCTCTAACTCTTCATCGAAATTAGACGCACACGAACTATCATGCTCCCAACATATTATTCCATCTGCAGTGGGATTAATCTAGTCTTCGTCCTACATAGTGAACTGATAAATTTAATCAATCACAAAATCTTCATACTCATGTTGGACATGCTATGTATAGATTGTACCTTCAGAAGGGTCTAATGGCACAAAAACCTGGGTACTGTCCTTTTCAAACACCATTTGATGATTCTTCAGATTTATTATAACATCCATATCATAAGCCTAGTCAAATCCTAACAACACGGGGTACAGATTACTGTCATCAACGATCTTGATGACCTTAAAATCAACCACCACACTTACACCATAAATATCTATGTCAATTCTCTACAAGCACGCCATAGGAATGATATTTAGCTGATTTTTCATCCTCAGCTAAATAGGCGACCTATGCAACTTCAGTTTTCCCATACGCTCCCATGTCTGTTTTGGTAGAACATTGGCTTCTCATCTTAGATCCAAAATAACTTGATCCATCTCATAGTCTCTGATCTGCACAATTAATCACATCTCCCAGTAAGTTCTCTTCTTATTATTGTAAAATTTATTTACTACGCGTTGTTTCATCCACAAATCTTCTTTACCAGCACAGTTATCAAGAAGCTCCTAGAATCCATCTACAACCCTTTGGTCTCTTAGGAAATTCATGCACGTTCGTAAGAAATATTTTAGGATCGATGGATCAACTCCCTTTACTTTAGCATTCTATTCAAGATTTTTTTATGTCGGGAGAAACTATCTTTGCACAGTAGATGTCACACCCTTAGGAGTCATAAAACATTTCTTCGTTGCCATGGATGCCTCTTTTTCGCATTATACATCAAACCTAACAATTGTATCTTCAAACCTTTCTTATCCATGTCTCCTTTACAGACTTCTTCCCATCTATGCGGTTCCCTCTAGTATTCATACCACTATGTGTGACTATGTTAACACTTGGATCTCCTTGGAACGGTTTAGCCTTCATCATATGTATGCTCTGTGTTGGGTGTTAGTTTCACTTCTCCTACATTTTGGCAAACAAAATGGGACAATATTCTATATCATGACCAAATTCATAATTATATTTACAGGACACAGCAGTAGCATTTTCGTAATCTCGAGAAAAGTGTCTAGGCTACCCACAGTTGTAACAAATGATCTTTCCTCACCCTTAACCAATGCTTCCTCCTCGGTTGCACTCTCGACCTTGAAAACCTCCTCGAGAAGTTGGTGAACCCATAGCTTTGTGACTTTCTACGTGCATTCGAATGCGCCTAGAATGTTTTGCAACAATAGATCGTAGCCCCTACAAAGTTTTTCATAGTGCCCAACCAAACTATAGAAGTTGCAGAGAAATTTCTTTGGCGATATAAGAAACTTTTGTAATAAGTGACAAACATCAGTGGAATGTTGGCTTGCAAATTCAAAAATACTACATGATACATTAGGCCCTGCATTTGGCCCTCCGATCGATCCAAGATTCAACGGATTATGCATCCTAGCGCCCACATAGTCTCTAAAAATAGGACATCGGTCCTTGTAGTGACCCTTAGCCTTGCACTTGATACACCAAATTTCTAGGTGAACCTCCTTTTCTTTCTTTAGGTCCTGGAGCTCCATGCCCAGACTTGCCAATTGAGTTTGAATTTTTTTCTCCCCTATGCTTGCATCAACTACTGGTGAAGCCTCCAGCTTCATCGCTATCTCCAGTGCTTTAGCCTGAGTTGCGATCTTCTATTGTGATAATGGCAATCAGAGATGCAGAAACAACATAACAATAAACCATTATTTATGTTGTTCATCTGGGATCTTAAAGCTAATATGAATCAATAATGTCTTAATTCTTTGATCTACCTCCGACACAATTTCAATATTCAGCTACTTAATCTCTTTGATCTAAGTGATACACTAGTATTGTGACTTCGATTTCTTGAATTCAACATTCATCCCGGTATTTTTTTCAGCCAATGAAGAATTTGCATTCGTTGTAACAAAATTTATATACTAGGACAATGATCGATCTTGTAGCATAATAACCAATTGCGCTTTATTCATATCTTCATTTGCAACATTTTGTGAACTCCATATTGCTTATTCTATAAACTAGAAATATTTAGGGTCATCGGTTACCTTGAACACATTCATATTTGGTGGTTGGGCCATGGGGGAAAGGTGGAGGTGGAGGAACAGAACGAGATGGAGTGATGATGGGGGTGGAAGGTTAGTGAATTTCCTCAACAATTTGCTGATTTTTAGATTTCAATGAAAAAATTTGAGGAGTAGTGGGGTTTCTTTCCCCTTTATCAGATTCAAAAAATGTTCTATATTTAGTTTCAATATATGTACCCAAAACTATTCTGAATCGCTTACCGCTTCTTGTAGCATTAGGTTCACTTTCTTCAACCATAAATCTTAGTGCAATCACAGTATACCCTTTTCACACAATATCATTTTAATCCAAAACTTCAATGAATTCAGGTACTTACCTCGCATGACTTTCAAACATTTTTGATCTACTTCACTATAGGACATAGTGGTATCGATTTCAAACTCAGTAATGAATCCAGCAAGGATGTTATTAATCCAGTAATCAACAGCTCTCGTGATCTTGTTCTCAGCCTTTTTCAGTTTCTCAATCAGATCTGGGGTCCACATAGTAGTTCTATTATTAAAAAACCCCATTTGCGTAGCTAGCCTTGAGATCCACTTGTGCAACTCGATATAAAATTATGCAAATAAGAGCTTGTACTGATATGTATAGATATACTTCTGTAACCATTGTTTAGTAAAGATACGCGAACTTCTGCTTTCTTGTGCAACAAACTCATGTTATTTCATATATGTCCAATCTTCAATCTCTTTCTTAGATGAATGCCACATCCAACTATCCCTTAATCAGATCTTGATACTGGAAATATAACCATTTTTTGGCTTTATGGGGCCTTGAACTAGCTTCAGATAGTCTACGTAGTCCAAAAAAACCCACTATTACTGACCCTTTCAACAATTATCTACTTGTGCAGACCGAAGTCTCACCCAATGCAATATAAGGGGATGGTAGAACCAAGTTTCTGCATCCAAAGGGACACTGTACTTTTGATTTAGGGCTTTTCCTTATTATCAGAGCTACGTAGGTAAGATATATCAATATTACCAGTGTTCTTCAATGCAACTTTTGAACTTACTCAAATACTACACGATATTACTTGATTAAAAATTAAATAGATTAAATAACCATAAAATAGATTGCATTATTAAGATACAGAATAAAACCCTAACTTAGCACAATAATTCATAAATAGTAAGAAAAATACAGACACATCAATATAACTTGGACCTTTTCAACGATTCATTCATTAACATCCAGATCTGTCTCATACAATCTCTTTCCACCCTGCACACACAACAAGATCAAGCTGCGCAGTGGGAAAAGACTTGTGAAGATAGCCAACACTTTGTTTGGGGAAACATGGTTCCCAAGACTATGTTGGGGGAGGAGATTTGTAGATCTCATGAGGAATAGACATAGACCAATTGTGTTGAAGGATGCCTCCAATGCAGTACGGGTATTGCGCAGCAGACAAAATCCAGGTGTAGTCGGAGGTTATTGCACCAAGGGCAGTTGGACTTTGCTGAAAGGCAGAATCTCACGAATTTCTTCCAAAATATGACTGTTGGAACAATTAGAGCTGATTGGAGAATTGTGTGGCCATTAAGAGGATCGGAGGAATGTAATTAATGGGCATATATGAGCGAATCTACTGGAAAATCAACATTTATGGAGAATATATAGCTGCAATGATGTGATTTGATTTCAAAACTTTTAAAGGAGCCTAATACCCATTTGAGCACTTTGTGCGCTAAGTGTTAGGAGGAATAATTGATGTCTCCAAGAGAGCCAAGCTAGATGTTACATTTCTGAGAAGAGTTTCAAATAAATTGAACGAGAATTGCTCCATAGAGGCTTAGGGTATCTCATGATGGCTACTCCACTCGTGACGGTCACCCAAGGCAAAGACTGCTGTAGATGTGACTTTGTCTGCAAAACCTAAGAAACCAGCAGTGCAGTAGTTACCATGGAAGAAACCATCTAAGTAACAACAAGCTAGGGAAACCCAGGAGTGACGAAAGGAAATAGTCGTAGAAGTTGAATGAGAAGAGGATGAGGAGTCAAAGCAAGTCCCTGAATAAATTTACACTGAAGAGGTTGAGCCTCTCTCTAGACTTCCTCCCCGTATTCCACCCTTGAAGCTAGAGGCTAAGCATCGGGTGAAATACCCTGACGTAGGGAAGTATAAGGTGTTTACTCCACAAATTCATGACGAACTAGTAGTTGAAGGTGATATAATGGATAAGGTGCCTCGGTTGCGAATGGAGGACTGGGATTTCAATGGTAGAAGCAAGTACCTATAGTTCAAACCTTTTCGGTTTCTGCCCCAAAAATCATTTCCCGACGGACTCAGGCGATTAGACCCAATAAAATGGGTAAATGGTATCAAGGAGGCAACGATACTCAACATGTTTTATGTACCACACTTTAGGCGAAGTCCCATAAAAATATTCCAACAAATATAAGCCTAATAAAAAAAGATAATCCTAATGCAAAGATAACTAGGAGAGAAGAAAAAATAATAGAGAATTTATTCCTGTTGACATAAACAAAGCCATCGCTAAAGGAAGAAGGCCCAAAAACTGTGGATGATCCCTTTGATGTTTTACTTGAACTAAATATTTCGAGACAAAACAAAAGACCCCTAATTGGAGAGTATGTTCGTCGGTATTCTGCTCACAAAAAAGATGGCTAAAGGAGATATATTTAAAATAATTCATCAAATGTTTGATTTTCTAAAGTCAGTGGATCATACTTAGAACAAAAATATTGGCTTGACCTTTACACCATTCTATGACAATCTTCGAGTCCACAGACAACAAAATCTCCACCCTGGAGAACTAGGATGTGCATCATATTACCCCCCAAAGAGAAAGCACCTCAACTCTAATGTTGGAGCCAAACCCATAAGACCATAAGAAATGGAAGGTGTAGGAGGGTATAAATATGATGAGAGCACCACACCCATATTTTCCATTAGCAGAGGTTCCTTCAAAAAAACCAATCGAGGATACATCATCTAAATTCTTATATGTCCAACCATGGATATGGAAAGTAATCTTCCAGGACCCAATTTCCATAAAATAGGCCACTATGTTCAAGGAAATGGATATTAAATCAAGGGATTTTTCTAAAAAATATAACTATTTATAGAGCACCAAATTCCCCAAAAAATTTATAATGGAATAGCCATGTACTCTTGAAATCAATTTGTCTAATTAATGAGACATGGAAATATATAACTTTTTTCCACTCGTGGAATAATAATAAGGGAAGCAGAGACATCCTCCTAAATGGAGATGGTGAATGAGGGGCTTTAGAAAAGGTGCAAAATATCCTTAAATAGAAATCTATAGAGAAAAAATATACTCGGTCCCAACAATCCCCTCTTCACCATATTATCCTAGGTAAAAATTCTATTATGAAAATCTAACTGGGTGAAACATTTTAATTTTGATGGAACCACTCACCTCCACATATAAGCCAACCATTTTGTGGCTTGTTCCTACTGATTCTTCATGGTAATGCATGAATAAACCTATTTCGTAGAGATATTGTCTCCATAAGAACGTCCATCCCATTTGAGACTTTCTTCCTTCTCAGACAAACCTATCCCCTCATCACATGAATTGGATCTATAAGTTTCCCATTCAACTGCGATCTCTAGAGGGAGATTCAACTCATCATCATGTGGTCAATGGGTCAGGTGATAAACAAATTTTTTATCCTTCCAATATGTGCTAAGGTAATGTGCCCACACCTATGAAAATAATGAATAATGGGAGGGGGGAGGATATGTTCTCCAACAAATCCAATAATAGCATCTAAACCTATATGAATTTTGTTTCCACAACCTACCACCCATTTGATATTTACACATAGACATTGCCTTAATTTCATCAAGTTGCACCATATAAAATATGCCTTGTTATTTTTTGGAGCCCCAACTAAGACCCATTCTTCCATATTAGAGTCAGTAACGTGCTTATCACTAATCATATCCCACCAAATACTATAACCCTTAAAATTCCTCCACAAATTCTTAGAAAGTAGAGAAAGATTGAAGTGTTTGGTGTCTTTAATTCCCCAACCCCAATTTGCAATGAGCCAATAAATAGAGTCTAGTTTATATAGATGAAAATTCTTTTTGTTCCGGGTATTGAATCAAAGGAAATAAGAAATGATCGAGTCAATTATGTGGATGATTGACATCCATAAATGAAACAAGTGCATCCAATATATTGAGTTTCCTTTTAAGACTACCATAATCATAATCATTCTACCGCCAAAATAAACCCATTTGTTTTCCCACAAGGAAAATTTGTTTTCAAATTTCTACATTAGCTAGCTCCAATCCCTCTTCTTGTAATTATTAGGCTTCAAATCAAATCCTAGGTACTTGAATCCTCTAGATATATTTTTGACTGTGATCCTAAAGAGATAAAAATTGGTTTTGTAACATCCTCCTCAATAATGTCAGAGATAAGTTTTGATTTATACTTATTTAGTATGAGGCCCATAGGATTCCTAAATTTAGTTATAATTTGATGAAAATTATGCTATTCCAGGAGCTTCACCTCACCAAGTCCTAGAACATCATCTAAAACCATTAAATGGGACAAACAAATTTTTTAGTGACCCTACACCCATAAATCCTTCCTCCCTCCTTAGATTCTCTCAATCCATTGCTAAGAGAATTCATAACCAAAATGAATAATAGGGGAGAGAGTGCACAACCTTTCCCCAGTTCTCTGGAAATGCAAAAAAAATAATTTTCTTGTCCACTAATCAATATTGCTAAAATTTTTGTTGAAACAAAAGCCATGGTCCGATTAATATGTCTACAAGGGAAGTCAATACTATGTAGGATTCTCCTAAGAGAATCCCAATTAACCTTGTCATATGATTTTATAAGGTCAATCTTCATGAGGCAAGCCTTTAGTTTGCATGGTTGAATAGAGTGAATACATTCTTGTGTGATTCCAACAACGCCTTGTATTCATCTTTCTACATGAGAACCAAGTTTCTCCAAAGTAATATGTTATGAAAGTATCTACTTAATTATGTTATAAATTAATTTAGAAATCATCTTATATACCACATTACAGAGAGAGATTAGTCTGTAATTAAAAAAACATGAAGAGTTATATTTTTTAGGTATAAGAGTGAGAAAGGTGGTATTGATAGCACCCGGAACATGCCCCTAAAGTTGAGACTCCTCCAGCATCTCAATGAGCTCTAATCCCATCGAATCAAAGAAACATTTGAATAGTTCCACTGGCCATCTATTTGGACATGGTAATTTATCCTTGGAAATTTCTTTCAAGACACCATGATCTCAATATCTTCATATTTGACCATGCGGGGGAATACGTTGACCAATTCCAATTGATCCTCAATGTAAAATTTATCTAAAGCAATGAATTTTTTATTATAAAATTAGAAAATTCTTGTTGGATTTCATTTAGGGACGTGAGAAAATTTTATTTTGCATTACAAATATAGCAATTTGTATTCATGATTTTCCTTTTGGATGCTTCCTTATGAAAAAAATTGGTTTTCTTATCGACGCCCGAAATCCAGGCCGATCTGCTTTTGAGCCTCCATTTGTCTTCCTAGAATTTTAGAATATTATTCTTTGATCCAGGTGGATATTGGTGGTCACCTGCCTATTCCACTTGGGGCCCCACCATTCTCTCTTTCATTTTTTCAGTTTCGACACAACTTACTATTTTTAGCAGTTTTTTGAGTCTTGAACTTCCGGAGCGGTTTTGAGGCCCTAAACGACGTTTTTTGGGAAAATGGGGAGCAACATGGGTCATATATCAATGTTTCTCACTCAAAAGCTATATTCCTTGGATATATCTTTCTAAAAAGCTATTGAGCGCGTCAAACAGAGATCGGATGCCAAAGTTACGTCCTTGGGAAGTTGAAACACCAATTTACCCAAACGGGACCCATAGTTTTGGCGCTTCATCTCCTAGGGTTAGGGTTTTGGATGTTTAGGGTTTTCCATTGTTTCTAAATAATAAATATGCCCTCGAGCCTCATTGTAACTCATTTTAGAGGCCTGTAGCTGCCACATCTCTTCTCATAAATAGCTACCAGCCCCCTATCTAGTTTATTTCCATTCTCTCTGTAAGAAAATTCCATTTCTTTGATATTAATGAAATGAAGTGTTATTTCCATTGTATCTTTGTATTTATGGTTATATGTTTATTCTATTGCGTTCCTGCATAAATACAGATCATTCTTCCACATCGAAAGCACCAAGATCATCTTCTTAATATGATCAGAGAAAAACGAGGAAGAGTTGGATCCATCAGAAACTCAATTTCATTCTCTATAACTGACAACTGTTGACGGATTTGCTTTTTGTGCTTGCAGAACCATTATTTAACCTATAATTTAAACCTGTGCAGTTTATGAGATATTATATCCATCTTATTGGTATTATTTTTCTCCAATGGTCAATCCCAAGAGTGTATGATTAGGTTCACTAGTTCCTTTCTTGAAGCCGCAGTTAAAGATTAATCTAGTTAACGAATCAGTTTCTGTTAAAGAATCAGTTTATGAAACTAGTTAGGAATTAGTTCAACATTAAATATTTCTGAATGTGTATATATATGTATCTTCCTTTAATGAAATTCAATGCTTCCGTGTTCTGTTGTGTCCTGCTTCTCTCCATTCTAAAATCTGTCATGGTATTGAAGCCCTGCTTAGTCTGTAGAGTTGTCGTGGACAGTAGAGCCACCTAAGAGAAGAAGTGGAATGCTCATCTGCTGGAAAGAAAGGGCCACCAAAATGTTGATCATCGCTGCTGTGTAGGAGCCTTTCCTCCCTCACATTTTTGAAAAGAGAAAGGGTCGCTGCAATTGAAAGAACGATTGGAATTCCAGCCAAGCCTGAGAGAAATGGTCGCTACATTCAAAAGAATAATTGGAATTCTAGCCAAGCGGGAGAGAAGAGCCGCTGATGTTGAAGAAGTAGCAGATATTGATCCCTTTCTGAGGTGATGACTACACACCAGAGGTATTGATACTGCTTCTAGAAAAATAAATGGGTCTTGTTTTCAAATCGAAGTAGATGTCCTCTCGGTCTATAAAGAAACCGTTCATGTTTGCTTAGTTTAGATCTGAAATAGATTCTCAGTTTCGGAACTTTGTTTAATTTGTGTGGTTCTCTGAACCAATTTGCGTTCAAGAGTACCGTGCATCCACCAAACACAGGGTTTTGAATCATCAAAATTTTGAGTAAAATTTGTTGGAAAATAGTTTATTATTGCACCCTCTTTCAATTAGTTTTTTAGGTTGGGACATTTTCACTAGGAATGCTATATGCAACATATGCATACATTTTCAGTGAGTTGTTAATTTTTTGTATTTAGGACTATGGTTCAATTTTAGAAGTTTTCAAGAACAAAGAAATATTTGAGGGGAAAACAGAGTGCCCTATTGTTTTGAATTTTTTTAGAGGTTATTTTTGAAGCTTTTAACCAGATTTCTGATTGTTTTAAAGATGGCTTCAACAATTTAGTTTTTCGTCCCTACACCTCTATTTAGTGGGAAAAATTACGATTTTTGGAGTCTTAAAATGTAAGCATGCTTACAGGGTTTAGGTTGTTGGGAATCAGTAGAATTGGGGTTCACAGAAACTGACGCAAATACAATTGCTGGAATGAGTGATGCTCAAAGAAAACAATTTGATGAACTTAAACAAAAAGAAGATAGAGAAAAGTTGTGCATTTTAAATTCCTTATATGACTCTATTTTTCCTAAAATCATTGCTGCTAAGACTGCTAAATCAATATGGGATATAATTAAGGTTTCTTATCAAGGAAATGATAAATTAAAAATGGTAAAATTATAGACTCTCATAACACAATTTGAAACACTGAAAATGACTGAATCAGAGACAATTGATCAGTTCATGACTAAATTTATGGGTGTTTTTAATCAGCTTTGAATGAATGGTGAAGAACTTGAAGACTAAAGAATTGTTGAAAAAATTCTTAGATGTTTGCATAAAAAATTTGACATGATAGTTATTGTTTTTGAGTCAGGAGAATTAACAAAATTATCTGTGGAAGAATTAACTAGTTTTTTTTTGGCTCATGAAGAAATAATTAATTTATATGTCAGTACTTTAGAGAATTCTTTCAAATCTAAAGCTTCTATGGATAGAGATAGAGGCAGAGGTTTTCGTGGCAAGAGAGGAAAAGGTAGAGGAAAGTCTCAGTCCGATGATAAATCACAGGTAATTCAAACACATTCAGAGCAATCTCAAACTGATCATGGTCATGGGTGGATAGATAAATAAAAGATTCAATGTCACTACTGCAAAACAATATGGTCATTATAAGTCTGAATGTCGAAAATTACAATATGTTTCAAGTAAAAACAAAGCCAATGTCACAAACACTGAATGTGAAAGATCAGATTCTTATTTTTTGCATGCCAAGTGACTGTGTAAGTACCTAATAAATATTTTTGGTTGGTAGAAAGTAGATGTAGTAATAATATGATTGGTGATAGTGATTTTTTTCTCATATTGATACATCTTTTAGTTCCTCTATTGGTTTGTGTGATGATCGCCAAGTTAAAGCTTTTGGAAAGGGTGTTGTACTTGTCTTAACTAAACAAAATTTTGTGAAGAATATATATGATGTTTATTATGTACCAAATTTCAAGCATAATTTATTGAGTTTTGGTCAGTTAGATGCACATGGTTATTATGTTAGCTTTCACAACACTACTTGCACGATTTCTGATAAACATAAGTCTCTTGTTGAAAAAAAACAGGTTGTATCAATTACAATTGAAAATTAAGTTGTATTCACTTAATTTTTCAACACCAATTGACTCTGATCTATGGAATTTGTGATATGGTCATTTACCTATCAAAATTATGAGTTTATTTCAAAGACAACCTATGGTGAAAGGTTTGTCTGCTTTGTCTGATCATATATCTTCTTGTACAAGTTGTATAATGGGTAAACATAAGTGAGACAGTTTTGCCTCAACCTCTAATAGAGCCAAAGAACAACTAGATTTAGTGCACACATATTTGTGTGGTCCGATGCAAGAAAAATCAGTAGTTGGCAATCTCTATTTTCTTACTTTCATTGATGATTTTAGCAGGAAAATTTGGGTGTATTTCATCAAATATAAATCTGAAACATTTTCTTTATTTAAGGAGTTCAAAGTTGAGGCTGAAAAACAGAGTGGAAATTTTATTAAAGTTATGAGGTTTGATCAAGGAGGTGAGTATGAATCTAATGGATTCATTGATTTTTGCAAAAAACACGGTATTAAAAAACAAATGACAACCAGTTAAACTCTGCAGCAGAATGGAGTCGCAGAAAGAAAGAATAATACAATTATGAATATGGCTCGAAGTTTGCTCAAAACATGAAATTTGTTTAAAGATTTATGGGCTGAAGTAGTTGCATGTTTGGTATATATTTTGAATAGATAGCCAACTTATAGTGTTCGAAGTTTTGTACCTGAAGAAGCATGGAGTGGACAAAAGGTAACTGTTTCACAATTTCGCGTATTTGGTTGTATTTCTTTTTCTCATGTTCTAGAAAATTTGAGAAAAAATCTTGATGATAGGAGTGAAAATTATATCTTTATATGATATAGTGATCAATCTAAAGCATACATATTGTTTAATCCTATAACTAAGAATTTTGTCATAAGTTGAGATGTGAAATTTCTGGAAGACAAAACTTGGAATGAAATGGAGAACAATACTTGTCCTAATCCTTTTATTCTGTTAGACGAACATCAAGGACCTACAACAAGCACTCCAAGATTAGAGGTTCAAGACAAAACCATGAGTAGTTCATCAAGTAGTAGCAGTTCATCATCTTTTGAGTCTGATTCTGGTAATCCTAAAATGAGAAACTTAAGTGATATTGATGCACAGGACGATGTTGATGATATTGTAAATTTTGCTTTTCTTTCATTTCAACCTACTTGTTTTGAAGAGGCTATAAAAGATAAAGAATGGGTAGATGCAATGAATAATGAAATCGATGCTATCGAAAGAAATAAAACTTGGGATTTGGTTGATCTACCTGATGATAAAAATTATATTTGTGTCAAATGAGTTTTTAAAACAAATTTAAATGAGAGGAGAAGTTGATAAGCACAAAGAAATATTAGTTGCCAAAGGTTTTTCACAGCAACCTGGCATAGAATCATTAGGGGAATTTTGAGGTCTAAAATGGACCTCCTAAGAAAAATGTACAACCAAAATAAAATTTATAAGAACCAATAAGATTCAAGATGATGATGTCAACCATGGGGGATGATTCACCATTTTTTAAGTAAAAGGGTACAAAGATTAACAAATAATAAAATAATAAAACTACTTTTTCAACTCGTATTTTCAATTTATCTCCCAAATTTTTTACTCAATTTTTGAGCTGGAGTACTCAATGGATGCAAAATTTAATTCCTCATCCAACGTGTAACCATGTTTCATACTTTTGATGGACCCTCTATACTAAAAATGAGAAATACATGAGAAAACATTATTACAATCATGTTTTTCAAGTATTTCTCATTTTTCATGTAGCAGGATCGATTTAAATTATGCAACATGGGTACTCCTTCGATGAGGAATTAAATTTTTCATCCAACGAGTACTCTCGCTCGAAATTTGAGTAAAAAATTTTGGAGATAAGTTGAAAATACGAGTTTAAAAGGTAGTTTTTTTTTTCCCTCTAAAATTTGATGATGTAATCAAATCTTATTTTATTATTTCCACTATTATTTTATAATTTCCTTAGGAGGCCCATTTTAGACCTCAAAATTCCCCTAATGATGGTGAAACATTTTCACCTGTAGCATGAATTGATACCGTTCGATTTGTATTACCTATTGCAGCACAAAACAAGTGGTTGATTTACCAAATGTATGTAAAGTCTACTTTTTTGAATGGTGTTTTGAATGAAGAAGTGTATGTTGATCAACCAGCTAGTTCTGAAATCTAGAATCAAAACCATAAGGTGTACAGGTTGAATAAATCATTGTATGGATTGAAGGAAGCTCCAAGAGCTTGGTACAACCGAATAGACCATTACTTGTTGAATAATGGTTTCAGAAGGAGTGACTATAAGCCCAATTTGTATATCAAGAATGATCATCAAGGTAATGTTTTGATACTATTTCTTTATGTTGATGACATAATTTATACAGGTAACATGCAGTTAGATGAATTTAAAGGTGTAATGAAAAATGAATTTGAAATGAAAGATCTTGGATTAATGAGATAATTCTTAGGTATCAAAGTGAAACAAACACACGATGGTATTTTTATGAGTCAACATAATTATGCTACTAAAATTTTGACAATGTTTAAGATGGACAGGTGTAAATTGGTGGATACTCCTATTTAAGTTGGTACAAAGTTAAGTAAAGATGACATGGGTACTATTGTTAATGTGACTTTGTATAATTAACTTGCTAGTAGTATTATGTATCTTACTGCTACAAGACCTGATATAGAATTTGTAACTAGTTATATTTCCAGGTTTATGGAATCTACTAAAGACTGTCATTAGAAATCTAGAAAAAGGGTGTTAAGATACATTGCAGGTACATCTACTTATGTAGCCTCTACAAATAGTAAGCTTGTTAGTTATACAGACAGTGATTATGCAGGTTGTATTGATGATCAGAAAAGCACTTCTGCCTATGCTTTTCTATTTGGCAGAAACTTGATCTCATGGTCATCCAAAAAGTAACCCATAGTTGTGTTATCTTCAACAGAGGCTGAGTACATTGTAGCAAATTCAACATCATGTCAAGCAGTGTGGCTAAAGAGACATCTCTTGTACTTCGAATATATAGAAAATGAACCTATTTCAATCCTTTGTGACAATGCTTGTGTTATTTCCTTGTTGAAGAACAATGTCTTTCATAAAAAGAGAAAAAAAATTAACACTCGTTTTCACTTCATTCGTGATCTCGTAAAAAATGGTGATATTATTCTCAAATTTTGTGAATCAAAGGAATAGTTAGCGGATATCTTCACCAAACCGCTAGGAAAAGTTAATTTTGAATTTCAATGTCAAAAGTTAGGAATAAAACAATGTAACCCTCAAAATTAAGGGGGAGTGTTAGAGATTAGTCAAGGTTAACGAATCTATTTCTGTTAAAGAATCAATATCTGAAATCAGTTAGGAATTAGTTTAAATTTAACTGTTTCTGTATGTGTGTGTGTGTGTGTGTGTGTGTGTTTCTTCCTTTAATGAAATTCAATGCTTCCATGTTCTTCTGTGACCTGCTTCTCTCCGTTCTAAAATCTATCAGCCACTAGTGGTCAAATTTAAATGACAACACATTGACCTCCGACTCTCGCTTCCATTCTGGAAAAATAACATCATAATCAAATATTCTAGAAGATAAGGAACATGTAGTCAGTTTGTTTAATCTTTTAGACAAAAATATATGAACTAGTAACCTTTCAAGTCTTTTCGCAATGCCCTTTGCACCAGAATTCCCATTCCTCCTAGTATGGGATATGGGACTAGGGGTAGTATCCTTAAGAATTTTTCGGTCAAATAGCTCATTGAAACATACTGCTAATGGACACAATTTACATATGTGTCCCCATATCTCCCTTGTGTTCATTGTGATATTTAGATCTTTAGTGACTATGAAATATTAAATATTTAATAATCCACATAGATCCAATATTCTTCAAAAAAAATTATGTTGTTATATGGAGCATATAAATTCAAAATTTGAAAAAGTTGAGAAAAATCCTATAGTATCCAGTCATAATTATGTCGGCCATGGATTTGTATGCCTTGAGGAAAAACTATAATGGATCCTACATTATAGCTAATATCCCCGACATGCCCTTAGCACCAATTGCAAAGACTATCTAATTACGATATATCTGCAAAAATATATCATGTGAATTTTCCTTATTAATCATTGCTTCCTGAAACAAAACCATATCTGGTCTTTTCAAATTTACGATATTGTTTAGTGATCGCCTGGTTTGAGATGATCCCGATCCTCTTATGTTGAATTACATTATCTTCACTTAAAACTAGATGTCATGGGAGGATCTGCTCTAAGGACCTACATGTTTTTTGTCTCTATCATACCATCAATACCATTGGAAGAACCTGAATCAGTTGGAGGATACATAACATATTCTATAGATTCAGAAAATAATGCATTGAGGTCGTCCCCCAGCCCACAACATGAGGAGATTATTTTATACTTAATGCCCGTTTTTTCCTAGACAAGTCACTAATTTTGATTTCATCTAAGTAGGGAAAGGATTCCTTATCTTGGGAAAATTATTTATTAACCAAAAATGGTTCCATGCCCAATGATTCCTCACTAATTATATTCTCCACTAATGCATCAATTGATAGAGGGGAAGAATGTTCATCAAGAGAGTGTTCTTGGCGTAGGGGAGAAGTTGCAACAGTACTCAGGGAAGAAGTTAGATCTTATCCTTGCCTTTACAACTATGAATATGAACAGATGACAATTGTATGGGAACAAAATCCATTGATTTCCTTATGATGTTTTTCGATGGTGATTCATTTGAGTGGCATTCGAAATTCTAGCCTTCTTAAAGGCCAAATGTTGGTTAGAATTAATGCATTGATTCAGTGTAGGACCCATATTTGGCGGAGCCATCTTGGATTCAATAGTAGCCACTGATGGACCCTTTTTATTTTTTTGATTAATTGGAACATTTTCCATTAAAGAAACGGATTTTTTCTTTATGTGATGTTTCCCACCAAATTAGAGGGGACACTCTTCCATCGGATGTCCTATTTCCAAAAAATATGGGCATATAAACGGGCTTCCCCAATTCTCCACTTGTTATCTAATGGAGAAAGGACCCTAGTAAATGTCTAGGGCCATCGACAGGTCACCAGAGAAATCCAGCTCGACCAAGCACCATGCCACCCTCTTATCCAATAGAAAAACACATCCTTCATCTATATAATATAACTTGTGAATCTTGTTAGTGATCTCCATAATAGCCTTCTTAGACCAAATTTCTAAGGGAAGGACAAGAATTTTTACCCATATAAACTTCCTTTTGGGGACATTCTTTTAATAGGATTGAATTAGAAAATATATTTTTGTATTGTGGTAGTTGGGGATTAGTCAGGCTTGTGCCTGCAACTACCATCTTGACTGTGTAAACAAAACCTTCTCACTGATGGAGAATCAACTCCTCAAAATAATATTTCATATTCTTCAATAAAGATCTCATTCTTTCACTGAGAGCCTAGACCTTCTCTGATACCATTTTGAAAATTATGAATAAAACACTAGAGGTATGCATTTTTCCCACAACACAGAGAATGCAAAAATATGCGGAAATAAAAATCACAGACAGACACAGATAGCAAGAAAACACAGGGGAGGAATAATTTTTAATTTATTCAACTCTTCTCTTTCATTCATCTCTCTCACTAAAAACATATGAGATTACATTGATTTATACAAAAAAGGCCGAAGCCTGAGGTTTTAATGTTATTCAATGTTGGATCGGACTTAAAACAACCAAATCGTCCTCTGGTCTGTTTTGTTGTTTCTACATGAAAACAACGTACAAAAACACAAAATGGCGGACCTAAAATATTATGGGTTCTGCTTGCGAAACCACATTGTATCCATGCCTCCATCACAAATCACACATCGGCTATCTTAACTTTTAACTGGCGCTTACAGGAAAAACATAAAAACTTGCGATTACGATGTGACGTGGCACTCATCGCATTGCAACATAAAAGCTTTAACTTGCGGGCGTTGTCCTTTAAACTTTTCGATATGCGATTGCAAGGGCCACCCTCCTAAGCTTGCAACATGCGATTGCGATCACATCACAATATAAATAAGATAACTTGCGGGTAGCTTAAAAGGTAATTCATAAATCATGTGAAGTGCGAATTTGCGGATGGTCAAAAAGGTAAAGCATAAAATTTGCATAGTGCGAGCTATAGGCACGTTAAAAGGTAAACTGGAAAATGTATGAAATGTGATTTCTAAGTTTTACGATGTGTGATAATGATGTCGCATTGCAACATCGAAAGGTTTGGTGTGATGGCCTAAAAAGGTAAATGTTAAATATTGCGAAGTGTGGGTGGTGATATGATAAGCCACGATAAGTGAGAAATGTGAAAGGTAAGGTATAAAGAGGAAATACAAAGGTTTGTGTGGGTTTTCAAATGTGGTAAGGTATATGGTATGTCCCACCGATATCGCATCGACGAAAACTTAGTTTCAGCAAAAGGCTTAAGATGTAAACCAAAAAACTTGTTGGCTACAAACTGCGGGAAAAAAGGTAAGTAAAAAGTAGGTAAGAAATTAAATGCAGAGAAAGGGCTAGGGTACTCTGTTTTTGGATTTTGTATGGATTGCGTAAAAACACCTTCGGATTTGAAACATGCTCCTTTTCCTTCCTGCAAAAAAAATCAATTTGGTTGTGGGTTTCTGCCACTCTTTATTCATGGTGGTGGTTGGGAGTATTTCCAACACTCCCCCTTAATTACAACTGCTACCATCAATCAGTTTGAGACAGTGTCTGAGATAAACAAAAATATTCTGTCGCAATGGCTTTGTGAGGATATCTTCAAATTTTTCCTTTGACCTGCAATGCTGCAAAACAATTTCACCATTGTTAACTAATTTCCTTATGAAATGGTATTTGGCATCAATATGCTTTGTTCTCTTCTGGAAAACATGATTCTTTGAAAATGCAATTGCTGAGCTATTATCACAGAAAATTGTGGCTCCTTTGTGTTGTGCATGACATAAATCCCTCAACATCCTTCTCATGCAAACTGCTTGGCATGTTGTTTCTGTTGCTGCTACATATTCAAATTCTGTTGTTGATAATGAAACTATTGCTTGCTTCTTGGAAGCCCATGAAATGGCTCTCGATCCCAAGTGAAAAACATACCCTAATGTGCTCTTTCTTTCATCAACACTTCCAGCCCAATCACTGTGAGCATAACCAATCAGCTTAAAATCATCAGTTTTGGAGTATAGAACACCATACACTTTTGCTCCATTCACATACCTCAATATTCTCTTTTCTTCTTTCCAATGTGTCTCCTTAGGTGTCTCCATGAATCTGGATATAAAACTCACTGCATACATTATATTAGGCCTAGTTGTAGTCAAATACATTAGACTGCCAACCATGCTTTTTTACAATGTTGGATTGACATTCTTGCTGTAATCTTCCTTTCTCAACTTAAACCCCATGATAGTTGGAGTTGATGATGGTTTGTTGTTATGCATATTGAACCATTTTAAAACTTCTACAACATACTTTGCTTGGGAGATAAAAATCCCCTTTTCTATTTTCTTTACTTCTATGCCCAAAAAATATCTTAACAAATCCAAGTCCGCCATTTCAAACTCAGTTTTCACGACTGATTTGAAATCAGTAATGAGAGAAACATCATTCCCTGTAAAAATCATATCATCTACATACAAAACAACAATAAGAATTTTACCGTAATTTTATTTTATGTAGAGTGTGGGTTCACCATCACACTTGTCGAACCTATTATCTATTAGGTATGCATCAATCCTATTATATCATGCTCATGGTGCTTTCTTTAGCCCATAAAGATCTTTCCACAACTTGCACACCTTGTGTTCTTGGCCTTTTATCTCATAGCCAAGTGGTTGTTCAACATACACCTCCTCTTTCAACACTCCATTCAAGAATGCTGACTTCACATCCATTTGATAAAATTTCCATTTTGTTGTGCTGCTATTGACAATATTGTTTACACTATCTCCATCCTTGCAACTAGTGCAAAGGTTTCTCATAGTCTCTTCCTTGTTGTGGCTTGTAGCCTTTAACAACTAGCCTTGCTTTGTACCTTTCTATCTTTCCTTCAATGCTGCTCTTGGTATTATAGACCCATTTCACTCCAATAACTTCTTTTCCTTGTGAGAGGTCCACTAAATCCCATGTGTCATTATTTTTTATTGCTCATATTTCTTCATTCATTGCTTCAATCCATTTCTCTTATTTGACTACATCTTCAAAATGGATTGGGTCATCAACATGACAAAATAGTGTAAATAAATAATTTAGACCATCATTATTATCAACTTCTTCTTGCTCATAAATTTCACTTATATTTATGAATCTTGGTCTTCTTGTATTTGGTGAAGATGTGCTTGGATTTGCACTTGAAATCAAGGGAGTTTTTGATCGTTGTGGTGTGCTTGGAGAAACACTTCCTTGGTTTTTCAATGTTTTTAGATGGAGGAGGAGACATCGTTGAGGAATTACTTTCTGCAATCAATTCCTCTTTGACTTCATGTGAAATGCATGTCTTCACATTAAATTTTTTCTATAAAATTCCATCCCAATATTATTCTTCTATGAACTGAACATCACTTTTGATTATTAGTTTCTTGGTTGATGGATTATAGAGTTTGTAAGCCTTGTATTCATCACTATATTCAATAAATATACATTTCTTCCCCTTTCTGTCCAACTTCTTCCTTAACTGATCCGGGACATGTGCATATGCCACACATCCAAACACTCTCATGTGAGTGACAACTTGTTTTGTTCCACTCCATGATTCTTCTAGAACTCTATTCATCGCAATTTTGGTTGGACATCTATTTAAGATATAATCTGCACAAGAGACGTCTTCTGCCCAATACTCATTTGGCAAATGCTTTGTTTTCAACATAATTTTTACCATGTCCATGATGGTCCTATTCTTTCTTTTTGCTAAACCATTTTGCTAAGGTGTATACCTTGTGGTAAACTGCTTGTGTGTTCCATGCTCCCTAGAGAAACGTAGGAAAACTTTGAAGATATATTCTCCACCTCTACCAGTTCTTAACACTTTTATGTAGTGTCCACTTTTCTTCTCAACAAGAGATTTATAGTGGTAGAACTGTTCAAACACTTTACTTTTTTGTGTTAGAAAATATACCCATGCCTTGTGTAATCATCTATAACTATCAAAATATAATGACTGCCAACTAATGATGGGGTTTGCATTGGTCCACATAAATCTGAGTGGACAATATCCAAAGGTGCCTATTCCCTTATACTCTTTCCTACTGGAAATGATTCTCTATTTTGTTTTCCCAAGATGAAGCCTTCACATAGGCTACCTTGTTTCTCTATGAGTGGTAATCCCTTTACCATGCCTTTTCTATGCAACAAATTCAAACCTCAGAAATTGAGATGTCCAAATCTCAAATTCCATAACCAGTTCTCATATTTCATTTATTTTTGAAATATTTCTTGTGTGACAGCTGCTACAACACCTCCTTCCTTCAAGTCTAATCTAATCTTGAGAGGAAACATTTTATCGCTTGTCATATGCACCTTTGTAATGAGATGTATACTTGGAGGTTTATCCATGATTGTGCACACATCATTTTTAAAAAACAGATTGTATTCTTTTTGCATGAGTTTTCCAATTCTTAGAAGGTTAAATTTCAGGCCAGGGACATAATAGACATCTGGCATGAACTTCTTCTCTCCCTTCTTTGTCAGTATGTTTACTCTTCCTTTCCCCATGACAGAGACCTTTCTATCAGTCCCCTTTGTTACTTCAGATTTTACACTTTCATCTATGTAGGAAAACATTGATATGGTTCTAGTCATGTGGTTACTACAGCCTGAATCTAAAAGCCATAAATCTTCCTATTTTTCTTGTGCTACATTAAAAGCTAAAAGCATGCTACCATGGTCCTCATTTTCTTTTGTAAAATTTTCTCTTGGTTTACTGCCCATGTCACTTTTCGTCTTTCTACATTCACTTGCATTATGACCATACTTTTTACAATAATGACATTGGACTTGAGATTTATCATACCTCTGTTCATGTGCTTGATTCTGGCTTGAGCCTTGGCTTCGATTATGATCGTTGCCCCTTCCACCTATGCTTGCAAGGTTGCTTCTTCCACCTTTATGTGGCCTTCTTCCTCTTCCTCTGTAGTTTGATATTCCTCGACCTCTACCTTGACCAAGAGACATCTGTGTCTTAAATGCATGCTCCAATGAGGAGTTCATTGCTCTGTTCAGTCTGTTCTCATGAGACATCAGTGATGCATGAAGCTCATCCAGTGAAAAATATGAGAGATCCTTTGTCTCTTCTATGACCACTACTATGGCATCAAACCTTGATGGTAGAATTCTTAAGACTTTCTCAACTATTCTCCTTTCTTCAAGTGTCTCTCCATGAGACTTGATTTGGGTAACCAACCCAATCACATGTGTGAAGAATGAGTCTATGTTATCAGAATCTTTCATACAAAGAGTTTCAAAATCTCTTCTCAGCATTTGAAGTTCTGTTGTATATACCTTTGTCATTGCTTGATAGGCTGTCTGGAGGGTATCCTATGCCTCCTTGGACTTTGTTGTTGTTGCAATATTTGGGAAAATACTCTCATGTACTGCTTGGAAAATATAGATTAGGGATTTGGAGTCCTTCTTCTTATTTTCTCTCAACAAATATCTCTGTGCTTGTGTCAAAGCATTATATGCTGTTGCATCTACTGGTTCTTGGAAACCATTTTCCACCAGCTCCCAAATATCTTGTGAGGATAACATGGCCTTCATTGTAGTGGCCCAATAATCATAATTATTCCCATTGAACTGTGGTAGTTGGGGATTAGTCAGGCTTGTGCCTGCTGCTTCCATCTTGACTGTGTAAAAAAAAGCCTTCTCATTATTGGAGAATGAGCTTCTCAAAACAATATTTCAGCTTCTTCAGTAAATATATCATTATTTCATTGAGAGCCTAGACCTGCTCTGATACCATGTTGGAAATTATGAATAAAAAACTAGAGGGATTTGTTTTCCCCACAACACAAAGAATGAAAAAATATGTGGAAATAACAATCACACACATAAACAGACAACAAGAAAACACGGGAGAGGAATACTTTTTAATTTATTCAACTCTTCTCTTTCATTCATATCTCTCACTGAAAACATATGAGATTACATTGGTTTATAAAAAATGGCTGAAGCCTAAGGTTTTATTGTTATTAAATGCTGGATCGGACTTAAAAAAAAGAAATCATCCTCCGCTATGTTATGTTGTTTCTACACGAAAACAACGTACAAAAACACAAAATGGTGGACCTGAAATATTATGGGTTCCGCCTGTGAAACCACATCACGTACATGCCTCCATCGCAAATCGCACATCAACTATCTTAACTTTTAACTGGCACTTACAGGAAAAACATAAAAACTTGCGATTACGATGTGACGTGGCACTTATCGCATCACAACATAAGAACTTTAACTTGCGAGTGCTGTCCTTTAAAATTTATGATCTGTGATTGCAGATGCCACCCTCTTGAGCTTGCGACATGCGATTGTGATCGCATCAAAATATAAATAAGATAACTTGTGGGCTGCTTAACATGTAAGTCATAAATCATGCGAAGTGCGAACTTGCGGGTAGTCAAAAAGGCAAAGCACAAAAGTTGTGAAGTGCAGGTTGCGGGCACGCTAAAAGGTAAATTGGAAAATGTGCGAAATGTGATTTCTAAGTTTTGCAATGTGCGATGGCGATATCGTATTGCAACATTGCAAGGTTTGGTGCAGTGGCCTAAAAAAGTAAATGTTAAATGTTGTGAAGTGCAAGCGGCGATGCGGTAAACCACAGTAAGTGAGAAATGCGAAAGGTAAGGTATAAAGCAGAAATACAAAGGTTTATGCGAGTTTTCAAATGCGGTAAGTTATATGGTGGGTCCTACTGATATCACATCGGTGGAAGCTTAGTTTCAGCGAAAGGCTTAAGATGTAAACCAAAAAACTTGTGGGCAGTGAACTGCGGGCAAAAAGGTATGTCAACGGCTAGTAAGAAATTAAACGCAGAGAAAGGGCATGGGTACTCTGTTTTTAGATTTTACGTGGATTGCATAAAAACGCCTTTGGATTTGAAACCTGCTACTTGTCCTTCCTACACAAAAAATCAATTTGGTTGTGGGCTGCTGCCACTCTTTATTCATGGTGGTGGTTGGGAATATTTCCAACAGGAGGCATAGAAATCCTCTACCACTCACCCATGACATAGAGTCGATTTTTGTTTTCATCCTCCATAATCATGAACTGGAATCCAAACCATATATTACGGATCACAATAACCTTTGTTTGATATCTGAATAAGGAAGTGAACCATTTAGAAATCCATTCCTTCCTCTGACCGCTTGACATTCTTAGAAACTCTCATCAATTGACTAGGACTCTCCACTTCAGCCTAACTACAGTTTCCTAGTACACATCTTCCCCCATAATAAGCTTTTGGATTTCTTCTTGAGCCTTGCTGGGTTTCTTCTTCCTTTGATTTGAATTCATGTTTGAAACATCTTTATCCAACTACGCCTTACAATAACCCAGTATATTGCCCCCCTGTAGTGTTTTTTCCCCTATAGTAATTGAATGGAAAGTGATATGTCGACCATGTCTATCAGCGAATTCATTTTCCACTGCAATAGTAATGCCGATGGGCACCTCCACATCATCAATCTGATCAATCATTGAATTTCGACCATCCATTTCCAGTATAGTCACAACAACCAACAACCTCCATATTTTTAAAATGTTATGCCACATAGAATAGCCAGATCACCATGAGAGTGAAGAAGATATTATTTTTCTTTCTTATTTGTATTTATTAGATGGTGCCAAAGAAAATTTAAAGGAAGGCCCACTACGTTATCCCCCTGGTGAAGAAACAATTGACGAGAGAGAAAAACATATTTACTGCAAGAAACATAAATTAACCAGCAACAATAAAACATTACATAATTCACCTCGGGAAAGCAACAATAAAAAATTACACAATGCAAAAATTATTCTACCTGGGAAAACCCCAATTCCGAGAAAAACCAATTCCAATGAAATTTCATTAGCCTTGGCCAAAACTATGGCCAACTTGGCAAAGTGAGCCTTCACCGCTCACCTCCCCAGCCTACATTATAATGAAGTCCTCCCAACCTTTTATAGGATCCATTAATGCAATACCCTGAGAAGAAAACTATGGGTACACAATACCATGTGCCCCAAAACCATCCTTGTTTAACTTGGTCAACCTTGACTCTAAACTTGAGTCAATTTTACCTAACAATTCCCCCCTTTAAACTTGACTTGGGGTTCCTTGAATAAATCTAGCCAAAACTACTAAGTGAGACAACCCCCTCACACTAGCACATAACCCCCTCAAATTATTTACCTTGTGTATTTGTTAACCCGACATCCCCCCTATCACTTAATTCTAACCTAGACTTTACGAGTGACTTACCCAAGGGTACACATGCCTTATTAGGTCTTACAACAGTATGCCCATTTACATGAAAAAATTTGACTCCATCATAATAATAATAAATGTGTGTTCATTGTTATTACCTTCCATCCTCTTGTATTCACACTCTCAAAGCCTCATGCTCTCTTATTACATTCCTTGTATTGACTCTCTACAATCGATTGAGCACATCCCTGCTCACATTAACATTTTGAAGCGGGCATACCAAAGGTCCCTAAGCTTTGACTTGAGTGCCAACCTGGATTCAACTACAAGGCTAATGCTCTCAACCTATGTCATATGGCACATATTCGATGACCTATTAAATGACTAAATATCAGCTGCATTAATTGACTCATATTTCATCTACAAAAAAACTCGTCCTCGTTCTTTCAGGCATTCACCAATGGATTGATTTCTCTACTCATGGTGTTCCACAACACTACCACAATGTGTTGGCTTCCACCCCCAGTAAACAATGTACCTCTACATAATTCCTCCATTAGTCTTTATGTAAGTGTTTACAATGCCACCAATTTTGTCTACATTGAAAACTACTTGTTTTCTTCTTTTTCTTTTTTTTTCCCCTATTTTTAACCTTGCTTCTCGCAAAAGCCCCTTCTGCAGCCACCATATGCACGCCTCCACAATATATAGAAATCCATGAAATTCACCGACGCATTCATGCAATGCCTTAGAATCACAAGTCATAAAAATTGGTATATGTGCACTAGAAAGTCATTGGTGACCCTCCCACTTAGTGAACCCAAATTCATGACCTTTAGAGTTTACTCGATTTCCCATTCTCTAACTTGGTTGTGGCTAGTGCCTCGGTCACATTGATCTTTAACTTATGTTGTTTGTTAGCCAAAGTAGGTTTCAGTTGTTCAAGAATCAATATACATTCACCATTCACACCTAATTACAGCCAGTGGGAAATGTCCTCAGTGGACATGCCTGGAAGAATATACCATGCCTAATGCTACTCATTTGCATATATTTTTCTCTTCAACATCACCTTCGGGTAGTGCTATTTGTCCTTCATCCCCTGAAAAATGAAGAATCATTTTAAATTTTTCAATGCGGCGCGTTGTTCCACCTGTAGAAAAACTTATCCTCAAGGAATTATATCTCCACCTTGACATTTTCTCGTAGCCAAAAATGTTAGAAAATTTCCCTCACAACTGCTTGATGTCGTGCCATTTCTCATCCATGCAATATATGAAATCCTTGATTGTTGCACAATGCTTTGTAGCAAGATTCCTTGCTTCACATATCTTAAGCTCAATCCAACAATGCACAAAATTGCAATTGATATAACTCCACCGCTTCTCGTAGCTTATCCACCCATCGAACATGCCCTTTCTACTGATTTGGCATCGAATGTAGTCAAGGATTCTTTAGCCAGGTAATTTCCACTGGCACGTAATCTTAACTTAGTTTATTTATGTATTGATTCTCAAAACTAACATTGTGTAATCAAATTATTTCTTTATTCCAATTTTTATTTTTCAATTCTCGAAAGTTTGTGCAATTATTCTTCAATTAGATCCGTATTTATAGTTCGAGGGAATCAAACTTGGGTCCAGGCTATGTTACTATGAAGAGGTTTGACGTTACACCAAAACTCATAGGCGTTGGTAAACTTTCCAAACCGGTAACTAGTATCCCTAGGGTGGAGATTATGGATTCCATAGAGGTCCAGTGATTTCTACAACACCCCCGCCTCAAACGTAGCTCGGGCGAATCAAACCTGTGTCCAAGCTCTAATACCTTGAAGAGGTTTGTAGTTACACCAAAACCCATAGGTTTTGGTAAACTTTCCAAACTGGTAACAAAGATCTCCATGGTGGAAATTAGAGATTCCACAAATTTGTGGTGATTCTGCCAACATCCCCCCTGAGATGATACCATGTAAAAATATTAGAACAAAAGTACAGATCTAGCTGAAGAATATTTTCACAAACTTGCCAAAATTGAAAAATAAAAATTTGGAATTGAGAATGAATTTGATTACACGATATTATTTTTGAGAATCAATACATAAAGCAACTAGGTTAAGCTTAGTTTTACATGCAATAACTATGGAAAATTAAAACAAACTGAACCTAAGTGTGATTTATGTTCTATTAATGTGCACATGCACCATGCAAGCACTAGAGTTAACTAACTAAAGGCAAGTGCACACCACATGTAATCACTCGATTTAACTAGCTAAAGCAAAGTGCACATCACATGCAATAACTAGAGTTGAATTGAAGTTGATTAAGGATAACTATGTGTATGTACACAAACACTATCCATGCAACCTTTGAAACGATGCCAATCTCCTGGAAAAAAGAGTTTCAACTGTAGATCGACAAATATAACCTCAGATTCGTTATCATCCTTCTATGGTAAAAGAGTACACGTTAACCTTGGATATAAAGGTGTCCCTCTAAAGCCCAAACTTGCACCTGATCCACCTTAAGCTCTCATACCAGAAGAAAGAAAAATTACTAGGGAGAAAAACATATTTACTATAAGAAACATAAATTAACAAGCAACAATAAAACATTACACAATGGACAAAGTATTTCCCAGGGAAAACCCCAACTCTGAGAAAAACCCATCCCAATGAAATTTCATTAGCCTTGGCCAAAACCGTGGCCAACTCGACCAATTGAGCCTTCACGGCTTACCTCCCCGGCTTACATTACAATGAAGTCCTCTCGGCCTTTTATAGGCTCCATTAATGCAATACCATGGGCATAAAACCATGGTTACAAAATACCATGTGCTCCAAACCCATCATTGTTTAACCTAGTCAACTTTGACTCTAAACCAGAGTAAATTTTACCTAACATCTAGTCCAATCAATTCCCCAATATAGTCTAAGATAAAAATGCACTTTATTCAAGGCCACCTTATTAATCAACCAATCTACTTTATAACTACAACGCTTTACTCACATCATAGATGTGTGTACTAATCATTGGTTTTGTTAAGAATAAAAAGTCAAGATATAGTAATCCGAAGAAATATCTTTTTGACCACCTATAAGTGATTAGAAGTGGCCTTGTATAGGTTGGATTCTAACATACAACAATACTAGTAGAATATTTTATAACCCTTAGCATTAGCCAAGTGATTTCTCCACCTTTTCCCTAAAGTATCATTTAGCCTTGCTTGGAAGTTGTTATTTTAGTCGAATTTGACAAAGGTTATGCTTCCATTTGAATCAGAAGTGAGCCTTGTATAGGTTGGATTCTAACATACAACAATACCAGTAGAATATTTTATAACCCTCAGTATTAGCCAAGTGATTTCTCCACCTTTTCCCAAGAGTATCATTTAGCCTTGCTTGGAAGTTGTTATTTCAATCGAATTTGACAAAGGTCATGCTTCCCTTTGAATCACTGGTCCAAATTTTGAATGTCCACTCTCAATTAATAATCTAATATATTGGAATCAAATTGATTTATGAGATAAGAAAGATCCATGTGAACACATAACACTAGAAATGACCAAGTTTTTGGTTTATTGGTTTTTGTTTTTATTTTTATTTTTGGAGCACCTAAATTTTTTAGGTTGAACACTTTTTACATTGTATTATCATGCCTATTCATGGCACCCTCCTACACAAAGGAGTGCAGTTCTGACATCAGTGGGCAAAGCATTTCACTAGGCAAAACAATACCATAACTATGTCAGTGTTCAGTGGACAAAAAATTTCACTTAAATGCCATTTTTAATATGAGAGCACTTAGAAATTAAATGACCACTCGGAAAATTTCACTGCCAAATAAAAAATTAAAAATAAAATTTTCAAAAAATAAAAAATTAAATTTTAAATTATAATTAAAATTAAAAAAAATAACAAAATAATACAAAATCAATACACTTTGAACCTGAAACTAATTCTACAATTCCTAATAACACAAAAAATTATTTACTTTTAATGACTATAGATTAAAAGTTGATAGACTATAGATTCAATGACACTCAAGCAAGTTAAAGTTTAAGTTGTAATTTTTAATTGAAATTCTTTTCGTACGATAACGAATAAACGTGGATCTACTTAAAATTTTGTAAGTGTATCGAATGACATCAACTTGACACGTTGATTCTTAAAAATATAAAACTGTTCTAATAATCTGACACTTGCCATAAAACTGCGAACTGAACATTTTGAAGCAACGAAAGGGATCGGACTCTAATGACATCCAAGTTGACATGTTGCAGATTCCTAAAATATATGAACATCTGTACTTATAATTTTACAGCTGCCAACGTCAACAGAAATTAGAAAGGTATAACCCCCACCGCGGGGAATGGAAAAGAATATGGAAAAAAAAAATTATGAAAAGGAAGATAGCAATATATATAAATTTTGATGGCAAAAGTATACTTAAGGAGAAGGATGGCTCCCATTATCTAATGAGTCGCTGGTCTGTTGACATTATATATACATACATGTATATGTATATTTTATCTCAGTGTTATTCTGGTTTAGATTCTTTTTACCGTTTCATAGTTTCTTTTAGGGTTTGGCCATTCTGATGTAATGTTCACAACTAAAGCATAGACATATTTTGGACATTATAAGTTTTAACATCGAGTGCTGCTAAGAAAATAATGTAAAGTGAAGACTATTCTGATGCAATAAGTAGCACATGCCATTTTTTATTCTGGAAAATACCAGAATAAAGCATCAAAACAAATGTGGAGAATTATATTAAATAATTGATACAGCGAATGTAGTAAAGTAGCTATACAGCACAATATTTTATTTTCGAGAATACCAGAAGATGGCATCAAATATGCCTTACCATTTAAGAAAACGAGTCAAAAGGATGAAATGCATTGTGTTACCTTGAAGTCTTTACAGAATTGTTCCAGAATTGTGCCAGTTTGGTTCTTCTTGATGCTCGATCAGGATGCATAAATTAAATTCATTATATTCAACGGTCAATTATATCATTTATATATTAATAATAGGTTACAGACTCTTTTGTATATCTGATGAACGAAAGTTAAATTTATTATTTTACTTAATTTTTATATTCATTATATTATATAACAGAGATTTGAGAATATTTTGTAAATTTCATGAACTATTTCTGTATATTTGATGAACGAAAGTTTAATTTATTATTTTATTTAATTTTTATATTCATTATATTATATAATAATGATATAATAATGATAGAGATTATTATCATAATATAAAATAGGGAGGTTATATAAATACAAAAACACCTTAACAACCTTAATAGTGAGGAGGGCTGGAAAATAAGCAACAATTGGATTCCGATGCTAAAACAATAAACCTACCTACACCTAACACATACTATCATAGTTCACCCACTCCGTGGTTCCATCACTCCTCCCTCTTCGTCTCTACACCCTTATATTCTATGGGTGGCTCTCATACCTTTTAACCTAAGATCCTCTCTCTTGATCATCTCTTACCTCATCCTATCCAGCTTTCAACCTTTGAGCCGCTTTTAAACTTTAACCTTATCTTTTAAACATTTCTGTCCTTTAATCAACCTTCAATCTTTTAAAACCTTTCCTTAGGAATAATAATTCAATTAAAATGTTTCTTCACTCATTAATATTTTTCATAAATTTCTCAATAAACATTCAAATTAATTCATCACGATAATCCATCCACCAACATTCCTTTGAATCCCGCACAATTAAAGGGATCATCAATTTATTAAAATTAAACTTTTGAAATTCCTTAAAAATTATTACCAAAATCATTAATTTAGATCTATCATTATTAATATTATTAATGAACTATTAAAATTCTTAAAAAATATTTTAATATAAATAATTGACAAATTAAACAAACAATTAACAAATCAATTAAATTAATATATTAATAATTATCAAATTAAAATAAATAAATAAATAAATTATTTATTTAGTCATTTTTAACACATTAATAATTATCAAACTAAATAACTAATAAAGAATTTATATGAAAATAATACATTAAACATATTATTTTATGTCAGCTTCTCTTTCATTTTCCCTCAGTTCACCTTTCCCTTTCTCCCATTTATACCTCATGCAATTTGATATCTTACTTACTTATAGATCTTTTCATGAAGATGAACCATGGTGGTTTGGTTTGAAACGTCAAAAATAAAAAAACATGAATGCCACATACCGAGAAAACACCACTACACAAAATACTATTCACAAAAGCCTAAAATCTACAATGATAAAGATTTCATAATATTTTGTAAATTTGATGAACTAAAGTTGAATTTACTACTTAGTTTTATGTGAGAAAGATTTTTGAAATATTTATAAATTTGCAATTAATTAAATTCAATCACTTTAAATTTAATGCGTTTAGAGTAAGTTGTAATATTGTGTTTTGTCAACACACTTTTTGGTGTAAGGTAATTTTTTATCGCACTCCTTCGTGTAAAAGTCATTTTTGGAAATTTCCTTGGAAAGAATCCACCCATGCCAAGTGATGGTGTGGCCTAAGCTCAATGCTATGGTAGGTAATTTTGAGGGCTTAGATGACCTGGGGTTTCTACTACTCAAGCCAGTTGGATCACCCCTATTCAAGCCACCTAGGTTTTGGCTACTCAAGCCACCTGTGTCACCCCTACTCAAGACACTTGCGTCACTCCTACTCAAGCCACATGGGTCAACCCTATTCAAGGCACTTGGATTGTAGCTACTCACGCCATACCTTAGGCATCTCAGGTCTCACATAATCTAGCAAAAAAAAAAATAGCAACAACTGTACGTAATTTCTCTTTGAGAGAGAGGTCAAAATCTTTTACTAGAGGAGTTGGTTCCTCAAAGAGTGGATTGTTAGGCCAAAATTTGTTTTAATTTTCCATATAATTCTCCAAATTAGTCAAATTGTTGTAGAAGTTGTACTTTAGGTAGATTTTTCTCTAAAGAGTGTAGATCCATTTTAAGTATGGATCTAACATGAGATGAGAGAGATCAAATTTCTTCAAAATACATTGTATTTTTGAAAAGTATATATAGGGCCAAATAAACATTTTAACCATAAAACTTAAAATTTTCATGATATATACATAATTTTCTTTAAATGATATATAATATATACATAATTGACATAAAGAAATTTATTTTAACCATTTTTATTTTATATATAAATATATATGAAGTGGATATGGACATAAATTAGTTAACATATATCTTCAAATGGTTTATTTAAATTATCTGTTGATGTATTTTTGAAAAGTATAAGATTTAAACATCCTACTCACACATTTTTTTTTTTACTTCTAGTTACTTTAAAGCATATCCATTTTTTTTTAATTATAACCTACATTATTGTCCAATTTAGAGAGTAATTCTGCATTTTTATTTTAGGTTACAACATATTCAACTTTTTAAAATTATAACTGGCATTATTTTTCTATTTAGAGCATTTTTCTATTTAGAGCATCCTCTTTTATTTTTATTTTAAATGAGCACGTTTCAACTTGAATGATGGATAGACGGACAAACTTACACATTCCTCTCATACTGGGTTGTAGAATGAGCCTCTCCACTCAATTAAAACACTAACTGATCTAATATTCATATATTTGGTTAATGAAAAAAAAAAAGAATGTGTTGGAGTATGTATATTTTTCTTGCTCACGATAAATCTGTGTTGTGTTTCCTATTAATTCATTCTTCTCCCATTGGCCTATTGAAAAATTCGTGTTTCAATTCGTTGCTCGAGACTTAGTTGGCGATTGGAGTGTTGCAAGGGTTTGGATGAAGGGAGAGGATTTGTCCACAGAAGTTTCGTAGAGGCATAATAGAGTGAGAGTGAAAGCCAATGGCACAAATAAATCCAGAGGGAAAAACCCCCGAGACTGAGACTAAGACCACTAAACCAAAACTTAATCTATTTTGTTTTCTTTTTGGAAGTATGTTAGCTGTTGGGGGTCGAGATCATTGCTTTCCAGATTCCGGGACAAAAATCTACCCGGAGGCCTCGAGAAATTGTAATACGGAAGGATGGATACAAACAAACAAAAAAATGAAGGAGTGGGTGAGGAGCTTCGAGCTTACGTGGAACTGTAGACCCTGCCTAGAGGTTTCACCTCGACGACACTCATAATTGTCTTGTTATAAACACGCCAGGCTCATAGAATCAGGCCAAAGGCATTAAGAGTGAGAACCAAATTCTACCCGACTGGGTAGAGAGGGACCAAGACACATCATCACGGTAATAATAACTAGAGGGAGAGTGCCAAAGATTTCATATTATAATAGAGTAGTGTCCCATAACTCTGGAGAACCCATAGGCTACAATATGGTGCATTAAAATTTAAATTCGGGTTGGAACAGAGCAGGTGGAGCCCACTCGACTAATTCCTAAGCCGACAATGTAATATAGAGCACCCAAGGCTATGTGTTGGGATTTTAAACATCGGGACATGTCAAAACTGCTCAAAAGTCCTTCTCTAGTTGTTTAAGTGGGATTTTGATCCCGAATCATACACGTGTAGTGTATAGTGCTAGGTTATAGAATTTGGATCCTAAGGTTATATTGTGAAATTTTTTTACTCCAAGGGGATATAACGATAACTTGGATTCGGTGGTTTTTCTAAGAATTTTTTTTTTACAGGGAACCGACTCCAAAATGGGGCCAATTTAATATAATATAGAGGACGATTTGCATTAGGTTGTATCAGATAAGACCCTATGTCTGTTCCGAAACAAAGGAGTGATCATGTTGCTTAGAGATGTCCGAGGCTCTAGAAATGGAATAAGAGAAGAAAGAGGGAAAATAATTATTGCTACTAGAGAAGTGCTAAGAGAAATGAAACCCTTGGAAGAGAGAAAGGAAGAAATGGAGACCGATTGACATAGAGAACCAGAAGTTGGACATGAGAGTGCTTGGGTGGAAGAAACCACAGAGGAAGAAGTAGAAGAACCAATAGATTGGCCAAGGTTCTGAAATAACTATTAGGTTTGGTAATGAAGCCAAAACCAAATATATCCCCCTACAAATGAAGTATGAATCCAGAGGATTTGATTGATTCAACCACAAAAATGGACCAGTTGTTCGCGTATGAAGAAATGGAGGAAGAAAGAAAGGTAAAGTTTGTAGTTAAAAATATGAAGGGACATGCAAATCTTTGGTGGGACGGAGTGCATATATATAGGAGAACAAAGAATACAAAGAATATCAAGAGATGGGATAGAATGGTAGAAAAAATCAGAGGTAAGTTTCTACCTAAAGATTACTAGTTGACCTTGTTCATAAGTATGCAAAATCTCTGACAAAGAGGATTGATAGTGAGAGAATACAGAATGGAGTTTTTACAAAGTGAACTTTAGAGTTGGATATGTGGAGGAATCTATAGAGAAGACTATGAAATATATTAATGGGCTTAAACTAGATATTCAAGATGAGATAAGTGTATTTTCTCCAAGAACAGTAGAGGAGGCCTACCAGATGGCACTGAAAGAAGAAGAGAAAATTGATAGAAAAAAAAAACTGGTAGAGGTGAATATGATGCTATAGGCAGAGAAAAAAAACAAAGTAAAGGAAGATCTACTGCATCTAAGGATGGGTCTAGTAGTTCGAGTCCACAGTGACAACAAGAATGTGATTCCAGAGGCCGAAAATATTCATCGAGAGGAAGAGGTAGGAGGGAGTTTTTATGTTATAGGTTTGGAAAACTCAGACATATCGAACATGAATGTCCAAATAATAGAGAACCTGGTTGAAGAAATTTTGTTGCAGCTCGAGTAGAGGAAGTGGAGGCAGAGGTGCGGGAACAAAAAATGTGCCTGGGAGAGGAGAGGCTCTAATAATGAAGCAAGTATTAATCAAGCAAGAGAAGGAAGTTGTGGAGCTAGCTCAAAAGATAGATGTTTTTAGAATTTTTTTCAAAATCCAAGGTAAGTGTTGCAAAGTTGTGATTGATAGCGGTAGCACATATAATATAGTATCTACAGAGGTTCTAGAGAGGTTGAATTTGAAGAAGCAGAAACACCCAACACCCTACAAGGTGTACTGGTTGCAAAAGGGGCATCATACTTTTGTTAATGAATAGTGTGAGTTTGAGATATAGATAGGTATCTACAAAGACAAGATTTTACGTGATGTGATTCCAATGGATGTGTGTAACATTTTCCTGGGGAGACTGTGGAAATTTGATAAAGGCATAGTACATGATGGAAAGAAGATTACCTATAAATTTTAAAAATATGGCATAAATCATAACTTTTTACCACTACAGAAGGAAATAAATTCTGGGAACAATGATTTGAGGGCACTATTAATGAGAGGAAAGGAATTTATACAATAAATGGAACCATAAGAGGCAAACTTTGCTATTGTTTGTAAGCATAGAATAATTCTTACTCCTAGCACTATCTGTGATTTTCCTGTAAAGATTCAAGAAATTTTATGAGAATATCATGATGTTGTAGTGTATGATTTTCCAAGTGAATTTCCACTAGTGAGGGGTATTAGTCACCACATTGACTTGATACCAAGATCTAGTTTTCCCAACAAGGTTTCCTGCAACATGATACCTAGTGAAAATGATGAGAACAAAAAAAAGTGCAGGAGATGGTAGATAGTGGATTGATAAGAGAGAATTTTAGTCCATGTGCACAACCTACGATGTTTACTCTTAAAACGGATGGTGGATGGTGTATGTGCATAGATTCTAGAGCCTTAAATAAGATTATTATCAGGTATCATTTTCCCCTGTCACATATTGATGATTTATTGGACTACTTAAGTGGTGCATGTTGGTTTTCCAAAATTGATTTAAAGAGTGGATACCATCAGATATGGATTTGAGAAGGAGATGACTGGAAAAATCCAGACTAATGAAGGTTTGTATGAATGGATGTTCATGCCATTTGGCCTATCCAATGCACCCAGTACCTTTATGAGGATGATGAAGGTGTTCATAGGGAAATTTGTAATTGTATACGTGGGTGATATTTTAATCTATAATGTGTCTAAGGAGGAGCATCTAAGAAATTTGAGGTATGTATTGGAAAGGTTGCAACAAGAGAAGGTTCTTGTGAACTTGAAGAAATGTTCCTATTTAAAGTCAGAATTTCTGTATTTATGATTTGTGATATCTAAACAAGGATTGAAAATGGATCCAGGTAAAGTGAAAGCTATTCTTGAATGAACATCTCTTAGAAATGTTTTTGAAGTTAACAGTTTTCATGGGTTGGCTAGCTTTTACATGAAATTTATTAGGAATTTTAGCAAGATTAGTAGGTCCAATTGTAAAGATAGTAAAGAAAAATAAACAACCATTTAAGTGGAATGATGAAGCTGAAAATGGGTTTTAGATATTGAAGAAAAATATCACAGAGAAGATGGTGCTTGCTCTTCCAGATTTTAATAAATGCTTTCAAGTGAAAATTGATGCTAGCAATTATGAAATCGGAGTAGTGCTTAGCCAAGAGGATAGGCCAATTTCCTATTTTAGTGAAAAGTCGAATGAGGCTAGGAGAAAATACACATCCTACGATAAATAATTTTATGTAGCGGTTAAAACCATAAATAAATTGAGGCATTATTTGTTATATAAGGAATTTATTTTATATATTGACAATCATGCTCTTCATTATATTATGCAGCAGTCAAAATTGAACTAGAAAAATATTAAATGGGTTGAGTATTTGCAGAGTTTTACATTTGTTTTAAAGCACGTGATTGGTAAATCTATCAAAATTGTAGATACATTGAGCGGGAGACAACTTTTGTTGTAGGAATGTCATATCCAAGTGTTGGGATTTGAATTAATAAAGGAGCTATATGAAAAGGATGTAGATTTTAAGGAGGCCTATGAAGCTTGTAAGAGCCTAGCTTCCCAAGATAGGAGTCCATGACTTGAATACATATTTCAAGATGGATTGTATTTTAAACACAATCCACTGTGCATTCTCAATTGTTCCATGAGGGAGAACATGATTAAGGAGAAACACATTCGAGGAGGTCTTGAATGACATTTTGGGTAGGAAAAAACTTATGAAATGTTGAATAGGCATTATTATTGGCCAAAGATGAGATCTTTGTACAAAAGTTTGTGAAAATATGTAAAATATGCCAATATGCCAAGGGAAGGAGCGAGAACACCGTATTCCAGAGAGGCCTTGGGGATTTAATAAGTATGGATTTTTTTTTGGGATACTAAATTCATATAGGGATACTAAATTCTTAGGAAAATTTTGGAGGACCTCATGGAAGAAGTTTGGAATAGAACTACAATTTAGCTCAACGTATCACCAACAAAATAATTGTCATATGAAAGTTTTGAATATAATCCTTGGAAACGTTTTGCGTAGTCTAACTGGAGACCATCCTAAACAATGGGATAAAATTTTTGCACAAGATGAATATGCTTATAATGACTCTCTTAATAGAAGTACAAGACAAATCCATTTCCAAATTTTCTATGGAATGAACCCAAGAGGGGTACATGAAGTTAGAAATTTGAGAAGAACCAAACAAAGGAGTGAAACAGGAGAAATTTTTTCCACAATCATACCAGAAATCCATAACTAGGTCAAAGAGAATTTGTTTGACAACACTTTAAAATAAGTATGTAGGGGTTTCCACAGTGCATTATATTTGATATCATTTTTTGAGATTCAACTGCGTTAAGAAAGTTATTCAACTATGACCATTTTCATGAGAGGTAGTCATAACTTACTAATTTCTCATGATTTTTGAACAGTCCACTTAGCACTCATTGCATCGGGTGATGCTCACAGGGGTGAAGAAGTGGGATTGAAACCAGTGAAATGAATCACATAGCGTCAATCATCACTTCCGGGGCTTTCACCTGGTAACTAGGACTTCCAGGGTGGTCACCCACTAGAACTCCTTTGGCTCAAGCGCGCTTAATTGTGGATTTTTTCCCCACAATCAAGTCCACTTAGCTTTCTACCCCATTTGCAAAAACTTAGCAAGTGTTGTACCTCATGAACCATTCAAGTAGAGATCCCTTTACTCTTTTGAATCAAGTATTGAGGGGTTTCAGCAGTGCATTATATTTGATATCATTTTTTGGGATTCAACTGCGTTAAAAAAGTCATTCAACTATGACCATTTTCATGAGAGGTAGTCGTAACTGACTAATTTCTCATGATTTTTGAATAATCCACTTAGCACTCATTGCATCGGGTGATGCTCACAGGGGTGAAGAAGTGGGATTGAAACTAGTGAAATGAATCACATAGCGTCAATCATCACTTTCAGGGCTTTCATCCGGTAACCAGGACTTCTCGGGTGGTCACGCATCCCAAAACTCCTATGGCTCAAGCATGCTTAATTGTGCAGTTTTTCAAAATAATCAAGCCCACTTAGCTTGCTACCCCATTTGCAAAACCTTAGCAACTGTTGTGCCTCATGAACCATTCAAGTAGAGATCCCTTTACTCTTTTGAATCAAGTATTGAGGGGTTTCCGCAGTGCATTATATTTGATATCATTTTTTGGGATTCAACTGCGTTAAGAAAGTCATTCAACTATGACCATTTTCATGAGAGGTAGTCGTAACTGATTAATTTCTCATGATTTTTGAATAGTCCACTTAGCACTCATTACATTGGGTGATGCTCACAGGGGTGAAGAAGTGGGATTGAAACTAGTGAAATGAATCAGATAGGGTCAATCATCACTTCCGGGGCTTTCACCCAGTAACTAGGACTTCCCGGGTGGTCACCCATCCCAGAACTCCTCTGGCTCAAGCACGCTTAATTGTGGATTTTTCCCCCACAATCAAGCCCACTTATCTTGTTACCAAATTTGCAAAACCTTAGCAAGTGTTGTGCCTCATGAACCATTCGGGTAGAGATCCCTTTACTCTTTTGAATCAAGTATTGAGGGGTTTCTGTAGTGTATTATATTTGATATCATTTTTGGGGATTCAACTGCGTTAAGAAAGTCATTCAACTATGACAATTTTCATGAGAGGTAGTTGT